>CAOJCR010325776.1:0-10477 GCA_948330485.1 Euphorbia neoarborescens | reverse complement strand
AACTAGGCCAAGAAACCATCAAATATAACATATATGCCTAATATTCACTAAGTATTCATGCTCAATACATGTGCTTTTGTACATAGTATCACTGCACACGAGTGTTAGGCTCGAGTTGAGCCTAGTTATGCCAAGTCAAGCCACATCTCCTATTTACACTGGCCTACACACGCGTGTTGGGCTCGAGTCGAGCCCAGTTATGCCTAACTCAAGTACCCAGCTTTTTCCCAACATTCTTGCATCCCAACTTCTCCGCTTCATAACTCCTCCGTTCGATCTCTGACTTTGCTGATTTTGGACCCGTTGGAAAGCTCGTAGTGTGAATTCCATCTTTTCCTTTAATACCCACTCCCAAATCCACCTCTAACTGCCTCAAAATCTGGTCTAAAGATCTGAACTTCTTCTTACTCTTAGCCGGACTAAAATCTTGTTTGCTTCTCACAATCAACTCGGGTATCCACCCCTGCATTACCAAACTCAAAAAAATGGGTCAAACTAACCAAGTCCTATGTTTCACAACCTTAGACTGAAAGAAAAGCAGAAATAACTATAAATTACAAGCAAAATAACCAAACTATACATAAAACCAAAAATAACAAACACTGAAGAAAATGATGAAACACAACACATAAATGTCAAATATCAGTCAAATTATCAATCAATAGGGATCTATAAAGCCTAGAATATAAGGTCAAAACTGACCTTATTAACTACCCTACACTTAGAACTTTGCTTGTCCTCAAGCAAACAACTCAAAACTCAGAATAAAGAAACAAGTTTTCACCTGAAAACCGACCTATGATTTAAATATGCCAGTTCACCAATTCCAAAACATGTAGAAGCAATCCAAACAATAACAATAACCATCTACAAACAATAAACATAAGTACTACTATTCCACATGCTCAAATTAATCAAATAAAGGGGAACGGTGAGAGTTTATACAACTAATGTAATTCTTCTCATAGGTTTCACTCAATAAGCTCATAATTGTTAAGGTGAGAACAAACACACACAATCAAAACAAAGAACGCATCACATAGCATACTGACGGCAATCTCGGTGTAGCCATTGATAAGGGTAAGGTATGGCAAAAGTCATTTAGGTCTTACAACTCCTTTATTAATACTGAAAACATGGACTAACAATTTCTGGGCATACAGAATAAGATGAAAACTGCAGCACTTTTTGGGATAACAAACAAGCAACTTTATTTGGAAAGATGTGATGGAAAAGAAACACAGTAGAGAAAGAACATCACAATATGTACATTTACTAAAAAAAGTAATTCGGGTATAAGAATGGAGAATCCCGGATTAGAAAAGATCACAAAGAAAAATAATATGGAATAGAGTTCCATTAAAACATTTTGGAAGAAGTTCATGAATTTAAATAGTAATATCCCAGAAAAGATGTTCACAAATCAAATAAATTGGACCCCACCCCACACTTACATCAGACTTAGTTGCGTGTTAAACAAAGAATAACACAGATATTATTTTATTTTTTTTCTTTTTTTTTGAACAGTTTCTTTTGGAATATGATAGTGACAACCCAGAAAGCTAGAGTTGAAGTACAAAATCAGTATTCAGTATATAATAAAGGAGAGGATGGGTCGAAGGGGAATCAAAGTGAAGGAAATTTGGCTTATAGCTTTAAAGCTTTTTCCTTGTAATGCGACTTTGAAAGAACAGGCTATAACTCAAATAAGGGTTCTAGGGGTTGGTTAGTGCATTGGGTTCAAAAAGGGTTAAAGTGAAAAAGAAATGTGATGGATGTGTGTGAACGTGCGGTAAATCCTAAAGGTCTCCACATATTAAGCTCTACTTCTATTGAGTGCAAGACTACATCGATTTCTATGATCTAGCTTTCAATGTCTGACTGTCTCTCAGAAAAAGAATGGAACTGAAGTGAAGTGGTCCATCTTGCTCAAAAAGTCCTCACTTTAAGTATAAGAGAGTTTAATTGTGTTCTTAGTTGCTTTACCATTTCGTTGTTCCTAATCACTATTTTAATTCAAGCATGGAAACAACAGTAAATGATCGAACCAATATATGTGACTACTCTTATTGGTTTCATGTAAAGACTTTGTTCAGATTGGCTGACAGACACAAACAGGCTAATTCCCAGCATACTTAGTTCAGAATTTCAAACTATCAACTTTGAAAACAAACAATAAAGTTCAATTTTAGGTGTAGCTAGACAATCATGAAATCCCCATATTAATACAATTCTTCCATCAATTCAGCATTCAATATATACACATGCTAACACACAAAACAAGCAAAACCATAATCAGAATTGTCCTAAACATGCAAACCAACATCCATCAAACAATATTAAACTAATATGCAAACTCAGCAAAACAAAAATAAATAAAAACATGCTCAACATGCAAAGCCACCCCACACTTAAGTTGCACTTACTTCTAAAAGTGCAATAGGAATGAGAGTACAACATTAGTGTAAGGTGTGTGAAGGAAAAAAAGAAAAAGATACTCACAAGACTGACCCCGGTGGGGGTGGAAATGTATGTGCCCGACCTTGCTGCTGTAACTTGGTCCTCAGTTGACGTATCTCACCCTCCAGGGAATGTAACTGGGATGCCTTCAAGTCAAATATAGCCTCTATGCCAGTCATTCACTGAGCCTGAGCTGTAAAATGAGCCTCAAATTGGGAGTCCGTAGAAGACATCCACTATTGCTGGCTCAACTGGATGTCCTCCATTCTCTGGATGAGGACATCCATCCTATCTGTCGATGCTTGGCTCACAGATGGGGGAGCACCAGACTCAGGCTCATCGTGGGCCCCTAGGACCTCACCCTCATCAGAAGTCGTAAAGGCCTCTGCAGATCTCTTTTTCCTACTCTTACTAGTCAAAGGGCCACAATCCATTCCCCTGGTATTTACCTTCTGGGGGGGATAAACCAATTAAGCGATCACAACAATCGCTATCTCGGAGGTGTTTGGCAAATAGGGTTATTATGTATCCCAGAGGGAACCTAGAATGGAGGTGCCTCATCCTACTTTGAAAATGTTGGATTAAAAATTTACCTAAGGTGTACTATGGTTAAAATGATAAAAAATAATCAATTCTTGAGTACCTACCCTATTACTTTTTGATTTTCCAGTTATATTCCAACAAATGAATTTATACAGTAGTCGAAGGGCCCTATTTTTTATAGAGGCATTTTTGCCCTTCGACCTTCGTAGGATCCTTTCCCAAAAATCTCATACCAAAATTCATCCTCCGTTATCCCCTCAGGTCAAGTTGGGTTTGCAAACCCTTGAATTTGTAGTCTCCTCTTTATTACCTCATGGTTCATTCTATATGGGGTTCCAATAGGCAAAATTCAAGTTTTGGTTCAATTGATCTAGATTGTGACCCTTGATCAAAATGTAGGGAAGTGTAAAACTCCTTAGTGAGATCAGGGTAGACTATTTTGCCCTTAGTAGCTAGATTAGTCCATCCCATTACATTCAAATATCCGTTGAACTCCTCTAGTAAACCTTCTCTACCCATGATGTCAATGTCTAATTATTTATAAGGGAGGATCGGGTACTTACAAATTTGCTCAAATCGTAGTCGCTCCTTATCTCCATGTAGTGGGAATGGATAGCCCGCGCATCGGGAATTAGTGGTGAGGCATGCCATTATTTAACTTGTGAGTAATGGATCACCCTTTCCTTCAGCTGTGTGAGAGGAGGAAGCCTTGTGCTTCTTATTTGCCATACGCTTTAGCCTATAAAAAAGCAAGAAATTAAGGAGAGAAAGCAAACAAAACAAAAGACAGTAGAATCTAATTGCAATAAATGAATGGAGCATTAAAAACACACACGAAATTGTCAATCAAAGCAAGTAATACCATCCATATAAGTGTATTAGCATGTGAGAAATCATTAGGTAGCACTTAGGAGTAGATCAATTCCTTATATAGTGACATTATTATTAGCATCACACATCCAGAGCAAAAAGGTGAATGGAGTCATTGCACATACACACTAAATTGCTACTTACATCACTTCACAACTTATGAGTACCTCACTATAAACTCAAGAATTGACAACTCCCATACCCGTCGGTGAAAATGAATCTTACATCTTACAAATTTGCAAACATAATGAACGCGAAATCAATTACTAATCCAACAGGCACTATATCTCGATTTCGCAAAAGAGAGGTGTGTGTAAGTCCCCAAATCATAGCATTCATCTACACATATCAGTAGTGAAAATTCATCAGGCAATAACCTAAGGTGTAGCTCAGTTCCTAGATGCTAAAATGGTAATTAAGGTCCCCGTTCATAGTCAATTCGAACGATTCCAATACACATACCAGCAATATTAACCTATTCACTGTCGTACCTAAGGCAGCAGAGGGAGAAATAATAAGCAATTATCAATAAAAATCAGGGATATGCCAGAAAAATTAGAGTTGATTGAGGAATCCCCCCGATCCTATAAACTATCAACCTCTTATGCAAGTAAATAGAAAATCAATACAATATAGGAAAATTGCAAAGAAGAGTTTGAATTGCACAAGAATCACCCTATCAGTGCCCTTAAGTCTGTTATGTAATACACTTTCAAATTGATCAATCATCCATTCAATTTCTTAACTTCAAACACATATAGATAGGTACAGTTGATGAAAGAAAAGATGAAATCCGTACCTGGGAGTCATGCTTCAATAGTTAAGTCAGAAATCCCTAAGTTGGGATTATGCAAAAAAGATCAGTAGGAAACAAGCAGAGAAGAACATAACCAAGAACACACACACACAGAGAGAGAGAGAGAGAGAGAGAGAGAGAGAGAGAGAAGAATAAGAAGAAAATGAGATTGAATGAGCGAGGAAGAAGGAGAAATCGAAGGAGATGAAGAGGGTTTGCTGTTAGGTCGAAGTAAAGAGAAAAAGATAAAAAGAAAAAATAGGAATAAAATAAAAGAAATTTAAATTAGTGAGTAACGACTACAGAGGTGGGGCTCGAGTGTTGGGCTCGGTGAGCCCAATCTCTAGCCCAACCTTTTGTTTGAACCTTATAGGGTTCGATTGTTGGGCTCGGCGAGCCCAACCTCGAGCCAATCCTCCTGTTTTAGGTTTGAAGGGCTCGAGTGTTAGGCTTGGCGAGCCTAACCTCGAGCTCGACCTCCTATTTAAGGTTAAAAGGGCTCGAGTGTTGGGCTTGGTGGGCCCAACCTCGAGCCCAGGCACTAAAGTTGGTTTTTTCACTTACCTTGAATTCTGTACTTTCCTTGATTTCCGTACCACTTTTACTCCTTACCCCCGTGCCTTTGACTGCTACGAAACTAAACAAAACAGTCACACCATGAAAAATGCAAAACTTAAAAATATTTTAGAACTTACAACTTCTATGTTTATAGTCGGAATAGCTCAACTTTCTCTTCCGCTAGCCTCATGCGTCTTAAAGAAGAAAGGCTTCTTCTCCCTCTCACGGATTTCCATGGAAATATTCCTTCAATCTATGCCCATTCACTTTTTAAATTCCCTCGGGTGTCTCAATTTCCACCATTCCCGAGGGGTATACCTTATGCACTTTGAACGGATTGATCCAGCTACTTCTCAATTTTCCCAGGAAAAGTTTCAGCCTTAAATTCTATATCAATACTGAATCCCTGGGGCTAAAACTCTTTTCTACAAAATATTTGTCATGCCAAACATTGTTCTCTCCTTGTATAACTTTGCATTTGTATAGGAACAACCGGAGTTCCTCAAGCTCCACCAACTGTTGGCGACGAAGTTCCCCTGCAGCCTGCATATCAAAATTTAAAAATTTTAGTGCCCAATATTCCTTATGCTCTATCTCTACAAGTAAATGACACGCTTTTCCAAATACAAGATGGTAGGGTTATATCCCAATGGGTATTTTATGGGTTGTCCTATATGCCCATAGTGCATCATCTAATTTCAGGATCCAATCCTTAAGTTATACACTAACCGTCTTCTCTAAAATCCGCTTCAGTTCTCTTTAGACACCTCAACCTGCCCACTGGTTTGAGGGTGATAAGGAGTTGCCACTTTATGTGTAACTCTATACCTCTGCAATAGTGCACTAAATTGTTGGTTACAAAAGTGGGATCCCCCATCACTAATGATAGCTCTCAAGGTCCCGAACCGTGTCAAAATATTCTTCTTTAAAACCTTAGTCACTACTTTTGCATCATTGGTTGGTAGTGCCACCACTTCAACCCACTTAGATACATAATCAACCGCTGCCAAAATGTATTGGTTGTTAAATGATTTGGGGAATAGGTCCATGAAGTTGATGCCCCAGACATTGAACAGTTTGCACTCTAAGATGCCTTTTTGGGGAATTTCATGCCTCTTGGACAAATTCTCTGACTTCTGACACGTATCAGATGAGCAAACATAGTCGATGACATCTTCCTTCATCAAGGGCCAATAAAAACCACTAGAAAGAATTTTTCCTAAGGTTCTCTTTGGTCCAAAGTGACCTCCTACCTCGTTATCATGACACATTCTAATTATAGACGGTACCTCGAACTCTGACACACACCTCCTAATCACACTATCAGCACAATACTTGAACAAATAAGGCTTATCCCAAAAATATTCATTGACATCACTCAAAAAATTCTTACGCTGATTGTAAGTAAGGTAAGGTGGAACGATATTACCAATAAGGTAGTTCATATAATCAGCGAACCAAGGGACCGAGTTTACCAAAAATAGTTGCTCATCGGGGAATGTGTCTTGGATGTCTACATTGTCTTCCACATTAGCTCCTCCTCCGAGTAACCGAGATAGGTGGTTCACCACCACATTTTTAACTCCTTTCTTATCCTTGATTTCTTTATCAAACTCATGCAATAACAAAATCCATCGTATCAACCTGGGCTTAGTATCCTGCTTATACAATAAGTACTTAAGAGCAGCATGGTCAATGTAGACTATTACTTTAGACAAAACCAAATAAGACCAAAATTTATGAAAAGCAAAGACTACCCTTAGCAATTTCTTTTTAGTAACAGAATAATTCACTTGAGCCTCATTCAAGGTCTTACTAGCATAATAGATAGGGCAAACAATTTTGTCAATACGTTGCCCTAAACATGCACCTGCCACCTTATCACTTGCATCACACATAATCTCAAATAGGAGACTCCAATCAGGACTTACCATAATGGGTGCATCAATCAATTTCTTTCTTAAAGTATCAAAAGTATGCAAGCACTCATTATTAAAATCAAATGACACTTCATTCTGAAGTAACTCAGTCATGGGCTTTGCTACTCTTGGAGAAGTCCTTAATAAACCTGCAATGGAAGTCCGTATGACCTAGGATACTCCTAACAAGCCTAACTGAAGTGGGTGGAGGCAATTTTACAATCACCTCAATCTTAGCCGGATCGACCTCGATTCCCTTTCCTAAAATCTTATGCCCAAGCACAATACAATCCCTTACCATAAACTAAAACTTTTCCCAACTAAGAGCTAGGTTAGTGTCCTCAAAACGTTGAAGTACATGATCTAGATTATGCAAACAAGAATCAAATGAAGAACCAGAAACATAAAATCATCCATAAATACTTCCAGAAAATCCTCAATCATATCAGAAAAAATAGCAAGCATGTATCTCTGGAAGGTAGCTGGGGCATTACACAAACCAAATGACATCCGCCTTTATGCAAAAGTCTCATATGGATAGGTAAAAGTAGTTTTCTCTTGATTAAGAGGATCCACAGAAATCTGCATATAACCGGACAACTCATCTAACGTATAAAAATAATTATGCCCAGCCATTCTCTCAAGCATCTGATCAATGAATGGTAGTGAAAAGTGGTCTTTTCAGGTGGCATTGTTTAACTTTCTATAATCAATACACATGCGCCACCCGATTAACGTTCTAGTGGGAATTAATTCTCCCTTATCATTTGCCACAACTGTTGTACCACCTTTCTTTAGTACACACTGCACTGGACTTACCCACTGACTATTAGAAATCAGAAATATAGTACCTGCATCAAGAAGCTTTATTACCTCCTCTTTCACCACCTCTTTCATATTTGGGTTGAGGCGCCTTTGTGGTTGCACACAAGGGTTGATCTCCTTTTCCAACTAGATCCTATGAGTGCATAAAGTCGGACTTATACCCTTTATTATTGATGGACCACCCGAAAGCTCCCTTGTGGTTCTGAAGTACCTCCACTAGCTGTCCCTCCTGTTCATCTATCAAAACAGAAGAAATAACAATAGGAAAATCCTTAGGCGGCTTGAGAAATACATACTTTAAATTCTCGCGTAGTGATTTCAGCTCTAAGGTAGGTGGTTCTTCTAATGAAGACAGATTTGACTTCTCTCTCCAACTTATCAAACCTACCCTTAATCTAATTACATTCTTCTGCTTCTCTGATGCCTCGTCCTGCTGTTCCTCACCTTCAGCCAACTCCCCATCAATGGTACCTCGTTCACTATATACAAACTCATAAACACACACATCAATAGAACAAGAGGTAGAAATGTAGTTACAATTCTCCCTATCTATTGGATATTTCATTGAATCATAAACGTTAAAAATTACCTCTTTATTTTGCAACGTCAAAATTAACTTACCTTCTTATACATCATTCAATGTACATTCGGTTGAAAGGAATGGCCGTCCAAGTAGAATCGGGACTGCATTATCCTCCTCTATATCTAACACTACAAAATTCGTAGGAAAGATAAATTGGTCTACATTTACGAGTACATCTTCCACTACTCCTTGCGGTCTCATAATCGATCTATCCGCCAGCTGCAATGTCATATTGGTGGGCTTCGGATCTCCCAATCCAAGCTTTCAAAAGATAGATAGGGGTATCAAGTTGATGCAAGCTCCCAACTCACATAATGTATTTAAGATTTTCAGATTTCTAATCTGGTACGGGATTGTAAACCTTCGCCTATCCTTCAGTTTCGTTGGGAGTTTATTACTGATTATTGGAGAACACTCCTCCGTCAGCACCACCACCTCATTTCCTCCTAGCTTCCTTTTACCTGTAATAAATTCCTTGAAATTTCGCATAAGTTGGCATTTCCTATAAATCTTCAACCAATGGTAAATTAAATTCCAACTTCTTAAAAATTTTAAGAAACTTGGAATACTTCTGATCCATTTTTTTCTTTTTTAACCTTTGTGGGAAAGGCTATTTTGGAACATAAGTCCTCAATGGTTCAGAAGTATCCTTACCTTGTTCATCGTTAAAATTAGGAGAAACATTTAAATTTTTAGAAATTGAATTGGGGTTGCTTACCTCTCCTGATTCGTGACTTACTTATGGAGATGGAGGCTGACCCTTGGCCTCATAATTTTCCGTCTCCACCTACTTTCTACTTCTCAAAGTTACTGCTTTGGTTGTCTCCCCCTGGCTTTGATTGGGGTTTTGTTTGGTAGTACTAGGGAGACTGCCGAAAGGCTTCTCTTGCCTTTCCCTACTCATTTGAGCCACCTAATTACCTAAGTCTATGCAATATGCCTCAGTATCCACAAGCCTAGTTGATGTCTCCATAAGCTTAAAGGAGATATCCTTTAGTAGATTCATCAAGCTCTTATCTTGTTTCGAAGGCAAAGCCGAAAATGCTAGAGGTTGGTTAAATGGAAGAGCTGGGGCCTTACCTAACCCCTAGTTTTGGTTCTCAGAATAAAACTCGGATGAAGGTTTCAACACGTTTTGATTATTACAATATGACATGTTAGGGTGTTGATACCTTCTTCTATAGTTTGAATTATTATTATACGAACTATTGTAGGAATTAGAATTGTTGTACCTGAAGTTTCCTCCCGTATAGTTCACACTCTCAGATCCATCTTGGGAAAATGTCTCACTTATTTGACAATCCTTGCTTGGATGATTGCCTCCACAAGTCAGACACATCACATGCCATTGTAACTCTAACGAACTCAGCTTGGCCATCATCAAATCCATCTTTTTTCTCATCCCATCCATGGCGAGATTATGTTATCCCGCTGAAGCCATATGAACATCTCTATAGTTGGTCACTTCTTCCTGCCATATTGAACTCTTCCTCGCCACTTCCTAAATTAATTATTCTGCACACGCAGCTGACTTCTTAAAAATATCTCTCTACAGAATAGTTAACCTTTGTACGATTAGCAGGAGTCAAACCATGATAAAAAAAATACTTACGTGATCAAACTGAGGAATGTTGTGGTGGGGGCAATTCCATAGCAGCCTTTGAAATCGAGACCATGCTTCATTCATTGGTTTTATCCCAAATTGCCAGAAAGAATTAATCTCGTTCTTTAGTTTGACCGTTTTGGAGGGAGGAAAATAATAGGAAAGAAATTGATCCCCCATCTCATCCCATGATGATACTATGCTCGGTTGAAGCGACTCAAACCATTCAATCGCTCCTCCATTCAGAGAGAATGGAAACAACTTTAGCCTTATGACATCTTGTGGTACTCCGTTCATTTTTACAGTGCCAGCCATCCTTA
>CAOJCR010325048.1:0-11670 GCA_948330485.1 Euphorbia neoarborescens | reverse complement strand
TGATCGAAGGGGCAAAACTTTTTGTTTCAAAATTGGTCAATCAAGAAATGAAAACTCCGCATACCTTTCTGTGCTTTCGAAGTGCATCTAGGGGCAGGTACCTAGAAGAGCATGCCACTTGGCCGCTCTACCACCCTATATCTCTTGCTTTGATTGACTGCAGGTTCCCCCAGCGGACTTCAAAGCTCATGACGCCAGTAAGTAATTCCCCGATGGATCCAACCTCACGCGACTCTGCAGTCAGGTAAGTGTTCCCCACTCTCACTATCGTGTTCCTATACTCAGCCAATGAATACAGTCACACGAGGGGCAACTGTGAGCATGGGTTTTTTTTATCCTAGGGCGATGATGAAAATGACATTTGTCAACATTCTTTAAATGCCTTGATTTCTGTATCGGTTGACCCGAGAACTCTGATGCCCGTACCATGAGAGATTGAATCAAGTGTTTAATCGAATGTTTATTTTTACAAACCAAACAAACCCATGTGTGGTCGGACCAAAGGTCTGTTCGAACCAAAAACCCAATTTTTGAACTAAACCCATTCTAAACCCAAAACCCACTCTCAAAACCCATTAACCAACCTAATAAACCCTTCTTCTCTTTTAGTTACAGCCATGTAACTAATCAAAAGGGACCAACAAAATCAATTAGAAAGGAAATAGAAAAAGAAAAGAAAGAGAAAATGGGGTGCTTGGCATTTAATGCATGGCATGGCAAAAAGCATGCAACCCACCCCCCTTTATATGCCTTACACGTCCAAACATCAGAAGATCAACCACATTTTTCTAATTTCAACAACCACAACCTCTCTCTTTTAAAACACTCACTCCCCATCTCCATCTTCATCATCTTCACCTTCTTCCTCTTCATCTTTTTCCTTTCTTCTTCTCCCTTTCAACCCAATAACTCAAAGCCAACCATAACAAATCCAAGAAACCCCAAATCCTAGTGATTTAAGTCACAAGTATTCTGATCTTAGGAGTTTTGAACATCAAAAATTCCTTTTTTCGACGATAAACACTTGATTCGTTCGTTTCGTGGCATACGGAGCAAATTCGAGTTCTTTCCTCAACCTTACGTGGAACGTACGCTTCAAGGGTAATCTCTAAGTCCTAATAATCCCTTTGTTACATTTTGTTTTTGTCCATGCACGCTTTGATGTTGATTTGTACGTAAAAATGTGTAAATGTTCGTAAAAATCCGAAAACTGTAACTTTGCTTGCGAAAATGAAAATATCTCGGGTAATGAGGTGGCCTAAATCTCTCCCCTTTGGATAATATTTATGTACCTTGATATTACTGGAAGTTGTAGGGTTGAGATCGAGCATAAAACGAGTTAAAACGGACTGAACCGAACTAAACACAAACATGCTTCTTTCTTGAGTTTGATCTTTAAAACATGTGTTTTTAGACGTTATAATCTTGTGTTTAAGTGTTAAAAATGGTTAAATATGAGTTTATAAACATCCTGTGGTAGTTTCGTGACCCTGAGTAGTGTTTTGGATGAAAAAAATCGAAGCGGGTGAAGAACAGACCTGCAGCGCATCGCGCTCCAGTGCAAAACAGTCATGTTCGAATTTTTTAGCCTGCAGCGTGCCGCGCTGGCCCTCTATCATGATGCGCTACAGGTCTGATGCTTAAGAAAATTATTATTTTCGCCCCTTTCATCCGAAATTGATCCAGTTTTCAACTTTTAGTCAAATAAACGCCCCTTTCTCAAGCTAAAATCAATAAAATCATGCACTTTAGCTTATGTCTTTGCGTGATTTGTTTTCAATCCCAATGAATGACGATAGTTAGCGCATTAATTATTTACATTTGAGACTTAGAATTTATTTTCTGTAATAAGCGTTTGCATCTAGAAAACTGTACCGGGAAGCGGTGTTTAGGGCCGCCAAAACAATACAACGAAGGGAATTATTTCTCAAATACCTGACTCACCAAAATTTGCATGTCTCCAAAACTAAAAATTGAGCCAACCATTTTACAACGATAAACACTCACGCAGCTCTTCCGTAATATAAGTCAAGATTATTTTCGGGCCGTCGCGAGACCATCCCTCAGCCTAAAACATTTAATCCGATGAATCGCTTCGGATCGAATGTCCCCTCTTTTTACATGACCCCGAGCTATCGTTCCTTCCCATTCTTTCACATGTCCATTTCAAGCATCATGTTGTGCTAAGTGTTTGTTTCCGCTCGTTTTATGTATGTATGTATGTATAAATGCATACTAGATTTCCCCTTCCCGAAAAATATATCCCGTAGGATTTGTTTGATATTCGATATGGTTGTAATAATTAATTTTACTTTCCCGCAATTTTTTCTTTCCGCTTGTGTATGCGTGATCACAATAAATATCCAACTAAAATCAATTATAGGCCTTTATCGCAAATAATCATATTTTGTTTTCCATAAAAATTATCGATTTCTAGAAAAGCTTTTTCAAAAAAGGATAAGTGTCTTGTCTGAACCCGATCTCTGGATCATGGTTTTGGATTTAAACCTTAGATCCGAGCAACACCGTGAACTCATTCTCGGTATGAGCTTAGAATCGGGTGGTGACTCAAAAAACCGTTTTCTAAAAATTTGAGTTCGAATTTCTTTTTGAAAACTCCTCCTCTTTAAAATCTTTTTCTTTCAATTTCGATTTCGTTTTTGTTTAAATCCTAAGCACGCGTTCACACGCACATGTTGTTTGGAGATCCTTCCTCCGAAAGCCACGAGTCCCTATTCGAGTCTGCTTCTTAGGCGAGGGGTACTAGGAAAGGAATTCTCCACTCACTTAGGAGCACTTCTCTTCATTTTCATCTTTTTGTATTCCTTTAAAATTTAAGCCTCGAGGAGCTTGTGAGTTCCATAATCGAGCAATTTTGTTCACGAGAGCGCTAAGACGCTCGCGGCGTGAACAACCTAAAATCGAAATTTCATTTTTATCTTAGTCTCGAGGAACTTGCGAGTTCCCTTAATCGAGTGGTTTTGCTTACGAGAGAACTAAGATTCTCGCGACGTAAGCTCCCATCTTCCAAACCAATTTTCCTATTTCGATATTCAATTCTGACTTTTCAAACCAATTTTTATTTTCTATAAAAAAACGTCGCTCGCTCACACCTACTCTCCTCCCTGTAAGTGCTTCTCTGATGAGCAGTTGTTATGGATAATGTACATATGGTGCGACATGACTGGACAACTGAAAACCATATGACATATGCGATTGGATGGTAACAATAATTGAAAAGTCAAAGCGTCACACTACCAATCCCAAACGAATACTTGTTATTGAAATAGTAAAATATAACGGCCAAACTAATCTATAGTGCCATGTGGCATTTGGACCTACCATATAATTATTATATAATCGTCAATCCAATCACAGAATGCCACGTGGCAATTACAAATGCACACTTTGATAAGAATATGACATGTGGATTAATGAAATTCTTACAAGTCTCAACTTAGAACTTGCCATCCAGTAATATAACAACACGTGACATTGGAAAACTGACACTATGACATATAACAACATGTGGACCAATGAGCAGGAGACATTTGTCAAGCATTGCCTCACTCATCCACATCACCATTACATATCAGCATTATCATTTCATCATCCACACATGTAACAAACAAATCATATGTTGACACGTGGCACTTTGACCGCCATATCATCTGGTCCGATCCAATTACATTATGCCACTTGCCAAACTATCAAGAGCTAGTCCACTATGCATCCACTGCATGCCGCGTATAGCTGCACATATGCAGCCTCACTAGTGGCACGTGCTAGCGCATGTGGTGTCATCCGGCAGCCAAATTTTTCCATGTATTAAAATCTAGATTTTCTTAATTTTTGGTATAATTTGGTGAATTTTTGTAATTCGTTAAGTAATTTTTATTATTGAATTAAACTAAAATTAATTATATTTATTATGAGCAAATGCTAAAAATATGTTCTAGATTTTACAAATTTTATTAATTGTGTATAAATAATGGTTTATGCATCAAGAAATATTACAATATATTTATTATGTATTAATATATTGATTATTCTTGGATTAAGACTAGTTTTATAATTTCTTCATGTGTTGTAGAAATGGAATTCTTCGTGAAAAAAGTCGATTAAAATTTGATCTCAAGAGGAGGCGAATATGATATAAAAACTAAGAATTGAGCTTTTCTACAAACGATTTCCTCCGATAGTAGAGAAGGATTTTTGTATAAGTGTTGAAACGTTTAAATCGTTGAACTATAAACTCAAAAAACTCATACGAAAAGGTGTTTTTCAAGTAGGCACATGCCAATTTAAGTTTTTATCATTGCAAAAAGGCTTTTTAGTGAAAAGTATTTTGATAAATATTGGTTTGAGAATAATATAGAATTTGATAAGGTCGCGATTCTATAAAGGATTTGGCAGTTGAAGGAGAATATGAGTATAAGTGCAAAGTGTTTATACTAAATGCGGCTATGTCAGGAGCTAAGATGTCTCTCCATCAAAAGGACCATGTTACTTAGAAGTAACAAGTTGGACCAATGTCTTTGTCTTGACATTCTTATAGGACGTATAGAGATTGTGTACTTGGATATTGATGATACCAGTTATGAGGAAGATTTTTTTTTACTCCAGAGCATTACCACTCAGAGGAGTCTTGGATAGGATCGTAGGATGGTTATGATTATGATGCTTTAATGCTATTTAAATTTTAATTTTATGCGGATGTAAGTAATTTTTTTTAATGAATTTATAGTAAAAGTTATATATGTTTATGTGTTAAGAATAATGCTTTATAGTCGTATATTTATATTTAAGCACAAAGTTTTATAGCTATTAGTTAACTAGACTAAAAAGCATGTATTTGTTATTAGAAATTCAAAATTTAATTAGTGTTTATATTAGCCCAAGTAAATGGTGCCTCTATGTATTGTGCATAGTGTCTGATTTTACATGAACCAAATACTATTCATAGTTTTGAATGGTCTTATAATAAATATAGTGTATCACTTGCTCCTTTCAACTACTTTATCTTTATAATTCATTATGTCTTCTGCAAAATCAATCATATAAGAATTGAACAAGGACCTCCATCTGAATGGTGACAATTATGATACTTGGACTATAAAGATCTAGTATATAATTGAAGAGCATGAGGTTCTAGACACTCTTAAGAGGATTGTAGGTCCTCTAGAAGAGGGGAATACTATTCAAACAAGGAGGGAACTTAAGGCTTTTAAATCCTAAAAATGAGAAATTCTATTGCCCATATCATCATACTTAGTGTTGTGGATGATGATATTAGAAAGATGTTTCTTGCATGCAATACAACTAAAGAACTATGGGATACTCTCAAGGAGAATTTTTTAGGTGTCTCCTTAACAAAGCTCCAATCCTTAAGTATCAGATATTTATAAGTAAAGGGCATACCACAACATGAAAAGACATTTAAGAGAATTGTTGAAAATGATTCAAGAGTTATATGATGATGGTCATAAGTTGACAGAAGAGCAGAAAGTTCAAGCTGTAATTCATTCTCTGCCAAATGGGTGTGAGCATATGAAGTTGCATCTCACTCATGCTAAGAATATGAAGACTTTTAATGATACTTTTCATTGAGCTAGAGGAAATATTAATTGGTCTCTCTAAATGTGAGATCAAAGGGTTATGGCCAGCTCAAGTTCTGGTCTGAAATCCAAGTAGAAGAATAAGAGATTCTCTAAAAAAAAGGTAGATTCTCTAAAAAAAGGTAGAGAGAACTGTAGGCAGTTTTCCAATTAAAAAGAAGGGAAAAATGAAATTTAACTTTTCTATGGTGAAATGTTTTAGTTACATGTATAAGTATCTTTTTTGTAAGATATTGCAAAGCTCCAAAGGTATATATTACCGAATTATATAATTGTTATACATAAGTTTTTAATTCTATTTTCTTAACCAGACTTAATGTCTGTATATGCCCTCATAAATTTAAAATTCATGTTATCTTTTGAAATGAACATTTTTATTTAGTTTTTTTAATAATATCTACTTTGGAGTAGATTCCTGACAGATGGTTTTATTATACTAGATTTGGATCTAGATTTTTTGTGTAATAATAGTTTTTTCTTTGAAGTTAATTCTTGTGTAGATAATGTTAACTTATCAAAATTCTGGAATACGAGACTTAGCCACATAGTCCAGTTATTGTTTAGTATGATTGACTAAAGCAAGTATGTTGGATGAGTTAACCAAAATTGATCATCCAACTTGTGAAAATTGCTTATAAGAAAAAATGATAAGAAAACCATTTGGTAAACCCACATGGGCTGAACAACCACTGAAATTGATTCATTCTGATATCTACGGTCCAATGAATGTTTAGGATAGGGAATGGTGCATATTATTTCATCATATCTGTAGTCTATGACTGTGCTTCAAATTTCATTGACCTCTGCCTGTTCAACCCATATCACAATATACCCACCATCCCTTCATTTTCCATTATATGTGCCTAATTGGACAAGAGTTTGATAACAAACTTAGGAATGGATATGGATGATAAGGATTTCGTGTTTTATAGAATGCCAATAGAGAGTGAGGAAGAGCTCATTAGCCGCAAGAAGAAAGCCGTCACAGAAGCCTCTGGCCATCTCTGAACCCTCATCCCTTGGAAATAAGAGGTAAATTGTTTCCTTGTTCCTCTATTTGGCTATGGAGAATTGAAATAATATTCGAAGCATAATCCATCGATCTTCCAATGTGTACATTTTTGGTTTTCATGCAAAATATACATTTTTTGTTTTCATGCAAAATATGCTAACTTAGGTAGTCATTTTTTGGTTTTCCTTGACACTAATTTTTTCCTATAGAAAATTCCTAACTATGTTTTCTACAATAGCCACATTTTTATATATCCACTTCATACAGGTGCTAAGTTATGCCCACAGTTTCAATTTTTTGGTTTGCTTCATTTCAGGTTAGAGATGATGAAGGGCGAAGGAGATTCTATGGAGAATTTACTAGGGGATCCTCTACATTGCATACTATTTTTATGGGTAGCCTTATCTGTTACTGCATTTCCTATTTTGGCCAGAATACTTGCCGAGCTCAAACTCATCAACACTGATTTGGGTCGAATCACTATGTCTTCTTCTCTTATTAATGACATTTGTGTATATATTCTGCTCTGTTTTGCTATTGCTATTGCTAAAAACAATAATTTTGTAAAAGAAGGGAATAAAAGACAAATTCGTACAGGTCCAAGAATTCTGAGATGGAGCAGCATAGAAGGAGCAAGATTAATAAGAGGCAAGTAAGTTTTTTTTATTTGCTAGATTAGTTGCATTAACAAAGAACTAAGAGGGAGTGTCTGGAGATACTGTGAAGTAATGTTTGTAACCTTATAATTCAGCCATCCTGCAGTAGTTAACCTCTTCTTAAGCTGGATTTTTTTTCTTCTTCTTTTGGTTGCAAAAGCTTGGTGCCTTTGTGCTTTTCTCATTTCTAGTGATGCATCTCTAACAGTCATCTTACATAATTGGTGCTGTATGTGTTATGCCATAACATTTGGGTGGTTTATTTCGATATTGGTGGTAAGTTCAATGTCGGCAGCAATACAATCTCTCATATGAATAAAGCATTTCAATAATCAAAGTTAATGTGCTAGTACTTTAATAATCTATTAAGGCTATAGTAAGTTAAGTCTTGCTGATATCATTTAGCTTGTCCTGAATTATCATACAGTAGATTAAAATTCATATGTGGTTGGAAGCATATGCTACTGTGTTTCTTATAAACTCATTATTACGAATGTTAATAATATGTTGATCTCCATACTACACTTGTTGGAACCCTATTTTGATTTTAATTTTTGAAGATGACAAAATATATCTTAAGTGTGTTTAAAAATTTATATTGACTTAATTCTATCCCATTGGTGCTTGTAACATGTCTTTCTGTCTAGTATTTTGAACAGACAGGCATTTAACCAAATCAGGAAAGCATCTTTTTATTACTATTATTGGTGAGACAAAGAAGAAGCTTTCATCAGTTGACCAACGGCCAGCACCCTGTTAAGGAAAGATTTCAGTTGCTGGTCTAATCAGCCTCTGCTCAGTATAACAAGGATACAACATCGTTGGAAACCCAAGTCTGAAGATGAAAATCCTCAGCGACGGTTAAAACTCATCTGATCCAAGGACCAGCCTCCAACGGCTACTCTTACTGGATTAGTATAAATAGAGGAAGTATTCAAATGGGTAAAGTTACCAAGATTTTACAGAGAACACAAGCAAGAATTTTAAGCTCTTTCATTTTCAAGAACTCTGTAATCTCAAAAAGAAAGAATCACTCAGCTAGAACTTCATTTTCAAATTCTTTCTTAAGTTGTAATTTCTTTCAGTCACTTGTGTACTAGTTGCTGTTGAGAGTTAGCAGTAAGTTTAATTTAAGTTAGCTTGTGAGGATGGTACTTATTCAGGCTATTAGACTAAGCTGTAAAAGGTTTGCACCCTACCTGAAAGGATACTTAGTGTATTTGAACTCTTATGGGACGGTACCTTGAGGACTGGACGTAGGCAAGTGTGTGCCGAACTAGTATAAATCACTGTGTCCTTATATTTTTCAACCCTTTACCCTCCTGCTAAAAACTCAGACTTATTTCTATTAATACCCTACTGAGAAACATTCTTTTCTATTGTTACTGAGACAGTTGAGTATGCCTACTGAATTCATTTTTGAACTAACAAGTCTTAGTCTCAGTATTCTCATTTTCAATCATACTAAATTGCTTCTCTTTTCTTGCAAATTTTTTAAAGCCCAATTCACCCCCTCTTGTGCTATTTTCGGCCTTACTAGGACTCATATTTGGTATCAGAGCCTAATCCTCTCATTTCAAGATTTAACCATCTAGAGGAAAGATCAATATTGCAACAACATCAAACACCTCCCTGACAATGAGACTACTAAGATCCTTCCTGAAGGATTATCCATAACCAAACCTCCTTTGTTCTTCAGGTCCAACTACACATTTTGGAAGAACAGGATGAAGAACTTCATCCAGGCAACTGATATGAATTCCTGGAGGGAAATAGTAAATGGTCTATAAGTGCAATGAAAACAACCAGTACTGGAGAGACCATTGAAAAGCCTAATGAGGAGCTGATTATCAAGATCTGAAGAAGCTTCAGACAAATATCATGGCAATCAACATCCTTCACTGTTCCCTTGATGCCAACGAATACAACAAGATCTCTGGGTGTGAAATAGTCCAGAAAATTGGCTAGCCTACTGTTTGTGACCCGCACTACTCGTGTGCCTGGCTCGCTGAGCCATATGTCAAGCCAAGTGCGTGTGGCTTCCTTCTTTGCTTCCCATCTTCTCTCGGTCGTAACTTCTTCATCCGATCTTCGATCTTGTGTAGCCGTTGGAAATCTTGCAACACGAATTTATCTTTCTTTTGATATCCGCTCTCAAAATCAGCCTCTAATTGCCTCGAAATTTGGTCCAAAGATCTGATCTCAAAATCAGCCTATAACTCCCTCGAAATCCGCTATCAAAATCTTGTATCTCAGCTCGTAATCAACTCGGGTCTCAAACCCCTGCATACTCTAGCTCAACAAACATGTCAAGATATACAATCCCTAGTCTTAACGACCTCGGACCAAAGAAAAATCAAAATAACCGAAAATAAACTACAAATAATCAAACTATACACAAAAGACCTAAATGCAAGGAAAACTGAAAAATGCATGAAATGAACATCAAAATGCACACAATAAACCAAATTGCCCGCTATTAGACCACGAATAATGCCTAGAATATAAGGTCTAAATCAACCTTATAAACTACCCCACACTTAAAGCTTTGCTTGTCCTCAAGCAAATAGCTCGAAACAAAGAATAGTGACACCAGCTTTCGCCCGAAAATCCAACTAGAATTTTAACCATGCCATACCCATCAATTCCAAGCATGCAATATCAATTCAAAAAACAAGATAGATGCATACAGACAACAAACATAGATACTCATATTTAACAAGTCCAAACCAATCAAACGAAAAGGAATAATTAGAGCTTATACAACCACTCATTGCACCTCACAAGATGTCACTCAATTCACTCAAATGTTCAAGATGAAAAAAACACACATTTAACCAATGCAAAATACACATCACATAGCGAACTAATGGCAATCTCGGTACAGTCATTGGTTAAGGAGTAAAATCAGAGAACCTATTGGCCTGTAATTTAGAGGTTATGGGTTAGGTTTGTCAAAAGTCAATTTAGGTCTACAACTCCTTTATTCAAGTTTGAAAACAAGAATTGGTTAAACACGAGTGCAAGCGAGAACAAAATTGAATTACTCATTTCACTTTTCTATTAGCAACTAGGTACAGAAAAGGGAATGAAAAGAAGTTAGAGGGAAAACAGCTCACACTTATATACAAACATACGAAAGATTCGGAGAAAAGATATAGAGAATTCCAAATTAAAAAGATCACAAGGAAATAAAATGGGGAAATACAGTTCCTTTAACATTCGGGAAAAGAATTTTATAACTTAAGTACATATAACCCCGAAACGCACATGATTTCATTATTGGAAACCCATCCTGAACTATAAAAGACTAGTTGCTATTTATTTATTATTTATTTTTTTCCTTCTATTTTTTTCTTTTTTTCCAAGGAAGAAGTGATCAATTTGTATTTAGAATGAAGTAAACACCCAAGAATATAGATTTGAAGTACTTCTAACCAATTTTAACTTGACATAAAGGAAAGGATGGGTTGAAAGGAAAATCAAAGTGACAAGCATTTGACTTGTAGAGGTAAGGAATTTGCCTTGTAATATGGCAATAAATAAAATGGCTCAAGCTCAAATTGGGTTATTGATACGTCGCTGGTGGTAGTTAAAAACTAATACCAAAGAAGCTCGCTAAAGGGCAGTGTACCCTGTCACTGTCAAGTAATAAATTCTGGTTAATACCAGGTATCGATCCCACGGAGAAAGTAAACTACGATCACCAAATTAATAGGTCTTTTAATGTGAGCTAAACTAGAAGTTGATTAAGAACTGAAAAATAAATCGCTGAAGAGTAAAATCTAAACTATGTGTACAATGATCAATTAACTATCTTGATTTGTGAAGACTTCAATTACTGCATTAAGGTAGTCGATGCGATTCCTGAATACTTTAACGGGGATGGTTCCTCAAGAAGGATAATAAGCAATCAAATAGGACCTAAACTATTAATCCAAAATTATGCAAACAAAAAGCAATTGTAGCGTATCCACAGACCGCGGGTAGGCTCTAGTTCGATAAAGCCTCTTTTGGAGGTGAACTAGTTCTAGGAAAGCAGGAAATAATGGCCCGTAAGTTTCTCGAAAGTGTCAAATGTAAGATTTCTAAGGGATTAACCAAGGTAAGGCCAAATATATGCAACCAACTAAAAGGTACGGATCTCATGAGACTATAATGGCAATCATAAACACAACATTGAATTAAATAGCAAGGCAACCCTAAGTAATCAATTAAACCCTAACACGAAGAGGTGGACAGAGGTTATGATATATAATTATTCAAGGGTGGTGAAGAGACGTAAATCAAATGTGCAAACAAAACCAAGAAACCCTAATTTCGATTGAACGTCAATCGTTCTCAAAATTAACCTTAGAACAAAGATGAACGTTACAGAAAATCA
>CAOJCR010323880.1:0-12247 GCA_948330485.1 Euphorbia neoarborescens | reverse complement strand
AAAATAAAATTATTTTATTGTAAAAGGCAAAATAAAATTATTTTATTAGTAAGTTAGGATTAAATATATAAAATAAAGTTAATAGCTAAATTAATAAAATTATTTTATTTTTTGGAGTAATAAAAGTAGTATTAATATTATAAATTAGAGATAAATATATAAAATAGAATAAAAATTAAAAATAATTTTTTTAATATTAAAGGGTAAAAAAATAATTAATTAGAGCGACTTATAAAATAAATTATTTTTCAACACTATTTTATTGTATTTAATAATTTTTATTAGTATAATATTATATGGTAAAATATAAAAATAAATTATAAATATTAATATATATATATATATATATATATATATATATATATATAAAATTAGTTTTTAGTAAAGAAAATTTAATAATAACATAAAGGTCTTTTTGTAGGGCAACGTGAGTAATTTTAAAGCGTCGAATAGCAATTCACTTTTAGAATTTGCCCTTCAGGAAGAGCAGAACGTGGGAGAGAGAATTTTCTGCACAGCACAGCCACTTTGATTAGGGGTTTGACACAACCCTTGGGAAATAGGACTGAAACGTCACATTTGGCAATCTTTGGTGGTTCCCCCGTGAGTTGAGTCCTATTGAAGGGAAGGGATCTTTTTACTGCTTTCATTTGCCTCCAAAAGCAACCTTTTTTTTCACCTTCCCACATATATTAACTATTCCCAACAGTGTTCCTCTACCCACAACAACACCACATTACATTTTCTGCATCCCATCCAATCTCATTTAATGACGACTCATTCACCTTACCATTTTACATCTATCTTTGTCCTCTCTCTATTTTTTTATTTTTTTATAAATCCCAAACTTACCACATTTTTAGAAATCGTCAAATTTGAAATTGACACCTCCCGACTAAAAAATAACATTCGGGTGCCATTTAATACAGACATATGGACACCAAAACATAAATAGCTTAAGAAACTTGTAAAGCTCTAACTCTTGCTGCCAATTCTCTGACTTGGCTTCTCAAACGATCAGGATTGCAGAAAAAGTCCACAAATACTCGCCTTTGAAGTCCAATCTCCTGCGAGTGATGTTTTACAATCTATATGCCATAAAAAAAGAGTCATGAGAATTTCAGATTTGAAAACACCATAAATAGGCACACAGCTTATGTGCCCATAATGTGTTGCAAAAGAATGAAAGAGGCTAATTTATCTATAACATGATTATATTTCACAACTCGGATTTCACTTTGAAGTTCTAGTTGTAACATAATGCAGAGTCTAACCTCTGATGCCATCATCTGTAGCTACTTTTTTTCTTTTAACTCTTTACCGGGTTTATAAGAAGTATCAATCTCTATGAACAACTTCTCAGCCAGTTTATATTCATCCACATTGCTTACACACTGGGCTAAACTAGTAATTTGCCAAATTGAGTTAATTCAAAACTAGTCTGAAAGGGATGCACAATCAGGTATACAAATTTGAAAATCCCAGGGAGAAACTCATTAGCAATTAGCAAATATCTATTTTTAATAATTCGAAGGAATTAACCATGAAGACAATCCTGACAAAATCAAATTTAGATTACCTCATTTTTCTTGCAGTGTTCGAGTGTCACCTCTTCAACTGCAGCAGATAGTTTAGCATTTATCTTCTCCATTTCATCGAGCTCCTTCATTAAGGGCTAAAACAGCCAGCATACATAATGGAACGAACATAAAAATTATCACAAATGTATGAGTTCTCTAATGTGATATACAAGCATAGACTTATAAAAATTACTCTAATTTGAATATCAATATAGTAACACAAAAAAAGTTAACATGTAAGAGTGACAATGAGATCATACTCGTGGTGTCAATATTGGCTGTGCAGTAGTTGAAGATGCAAACAGCAACTGCTGCAAATTCTGAATAAGTATGCACCTAAAATTACAAAAAAGATTCAAAGAATGAGTCCTTGAAACTTTTGTTTAACATTTGTACTCTTATTCCTGATTTTAAAATAATAATACATCTAAATAGTATCCATCATGCCACAATATCAGATCAAATGAATCATTTGCTCCTTAGAACCTCTCCTTTTGAACAAGCTTGAGCAATTATGCTCCAATTATGTTCACTATAACAGCCAGTACTATAGTTCTAGAACTATATAAAAAAAGAACAAAAGTCAAACTAGTTCTTGAATTTCTGACTAGAGGCTACTGCTTCTGATTTGTTCTCGTAGATATATTAAACTTCATTCCACATGTCAATATAGCATGTCAACCTTCAAAGGTTAAACATGCAATATGTGACCACGTGCAATTAAACACAATAATTTCATATTCAGTAGTATAAAAATGCTGGAGGCACTAGCCTAGTCACAGCATGTCCATGCCGGAGTACCTAGGCAGCCCCTGGGTGAGGCGTCATCAAGGAGCTCAGCCTAGGCAAGTGCCTCAGCCAACAAGGCCATAAAATTGGCACATTACTTAATCCAGAATACAAACAAACTTTTATTGAAAGAACAGAACTTTTTAAAGATTAATAAGCAGTATGCAACAAAAATTAGCCAAAGTTCTCCCATAGCACAGTATGTTTCAACAAGAGAAATGATAGATAGCATTGGCACCATGATAATCCTTTATAACTTCATAGATAGAGGTATGGCTTTTACAGTTCTAATTGTCTTCCGAAAAAGATTGCCATTTTTATGGCCAGTAACTAGAATCTGGATATTTAACTTACACAGTAGAGCATACAGGCATAGAAAAATATTGATTTAATAAAAGTCCATCCTTAATGGTGTTGCAAAAACATCAATTATATCGGTACAAGGAAGGTACAGGTCTAAATCAAATGAAAGGTTAGCAAAGATTTTTTTTTTTTAAAAAAAAAAAAAAAAAAAAAAAGAGAGAGAGAGAATTGACTTACAATTCATTGATGCATCTGCTTCTATCTCCAGGTAGAGAATTCTCAAGATCAGACTGTAGAGTCATGAGATCTGATTGAAGAGCAGAAATCTGCTGTACAATGCATGGAGCTGATACATATGTTGATAATACAGATTGAGCATCTAACCAAAAAATAAAGTTGATAGTCAAATCTCACAATTGTGCTGAATCTTCAGTCAGAGAAATGATGATTAACAAAAAAAAAAGGCTTAATGATCATTACTTGAATGAATGATCAGAAGGTCCCTAACACCATGCAAAAAAGTGTCACGGTCATCCACTGCTCCTTGTTCTTGTGTATCAGATGCAGCTTGAGTCAGTGCTATACAACGACCCTATAACCATACCATTATCTTTGTTAAGAAAGATTAAATGTCGAAGATCTCCTAGTTCAAGGATCATAATAGAAAATGCAGTTGTTTGTCAGATTTGCAAAAATAACCAAAAATCATCTTGTTAATCAAAGTACAGAGTCTAAAACAAACGTCATCAAATGCAATAGCAATGAGTAAAACAAATGAAGATAGGTTTATAATAACTTCATAATAAACAGAAAATGAAGATCAAAATTGCATATACCACTCTGCCTTTAGTTGCAGACAAGTACCCATGAAGCTCTGATTCAATAACTTTAAGCAATGAAAATGCTCCAAGCATGTTCTTTGTTTCCAACTGACAAGCTAATTTTAAGAACTGATGCCTTGACAGCTGATTAATTAGATGGTTTATATACTGCAAGAAGAAAACAATATCATGAATCCTGAGTACTACATTCAAATCCATCCAAGCAACAGCATTCAATTTTCTAATATGATTGTGCTATAAGCATGCTGGCAACTTCATTGTAAATAGCATTGCCCCATATTGCCAAACATCTCTATCAAATCTCACAAGATACCAACTGGAGTATAACTAAGCATTAAGATAACATAAATTCTTAGTTGTCAAATACAGAAATAAGTAACAGTATCTTCAGACTCTAGCACAATCAGCTGTCAGCAACAAAAAAAGACCACAACAATGAATTCTAATAGAATTAACTGACTTTAGAATCATAGTCATGCATATTCCAACTTTGCAAAAGAAAAGAATGCAAGGACATTAAATTGAAGTTGTCAACATTACTGTTTTCTGCCGGTTAATGTAATATTCTTGGCGCATGACCTTCAAATCATAATCACCTACGAACATGTGAAGTACCAAGTTAGATCATATACTCTGCACAAAGAGTAACTCAGAACCATATATATATATATATATATATATATATATATATATATATATATATATATATATAAGAAAAGTTTATAGTCTGCAACAGTTTGAAAACAGGAAACTTATCACCAATACCTTGCAAAATGTAAGTGTCTTGCAGCTGAGCTAGCTCCCAACAAAGGTCTGGAATGGTCTGAAAGTTTAAGATTAGATCATTACAATAAACTTGAAAAACAACCTTACAATGCAGGAAGCACATAACATGGATGAATTGGTCAATGATATGTAAGAGCAAGTAAAGTAAGGTACAAGGGGCATGTTACAGTCAAACCGCGACCACTTGCTTATGACTGGCATATCTTTCTTTTTCTATTACTTCAGCTGCTTATTTCTCCACTCTTTTTACTTTCCAGGTGACTAATGAATGCTCCATATTTTCAATGACTAACCCATTCCTACCCTCGCATCTACAACTTCCCACTAATTGGTCAAGAACAAATCAAAACCAAATAGTTCCAACATTGGAAAATGATTACTCTCCACACAAGTTTCATTCCCATCATCCAAACATAGCCACTGCAACAGTGCAACTGCAATCATCAGACAACTTTTAAGGGTGTTTCCCCCGAATACCAAAATACCAACGAGTACCTTTATGGTTCATGCTGGAACCTCATTTCTAAAATTACAATGGAGGACCAACTCCACAACCATTCTTATCACTTTGCAGTCTAACCTCATAACCACTAGCAATTTATGCCATCAATCCCATGGATCACAACCACAAGATCAACTCCTGCTCAGAAGGATATATACAATTTCTATCCCCTCACTGAAGAAACACTTTTATCATCAGCCAAAACTGTTTGGTCATCTCAGGAAAGAGTTGATCTTTAATTGGGTTATGTAAAAGCTAACTTTGTACAACAAAGCGTAACGGCAATTTTTGAGGTGAGTGCGGTCTTTTACCAAGACATAAGAATTCACTTCCAATTAATTGGCTAACGATTCAAAAATTAAAGAGTTATATGGAAGTTACTAATATAATTTGTCAGGAGCATGAATAAAATAATATTTCGTTTTGCTACTTTGGAGATAAACTAGACTGAAGAAGCAAGAGTCCAAGTAGAGATACTTTCCAATTTTAGAGAACTTAGAAAAGATGACAATAATTGTACTCAATCTCATGCTACACTTGTGAAACATAGATCATCATTGATGCAAAAATATTAACAGCAAAATAAAATGGGAGAAAAAAGGCATCCTTTATATTGATCAGTTGCAGTTCTTTATGAATTCAGGATATAAATGTCAAACAAGAAAAAGGAAAACATGTATAAAGTGATAAATGGAAAAACCTCAGATAATAGCTTTTCTTCTTTGTGACAAAGATTTGATAGTTCCCCCACCAATTCAGAATGTTTTCTCCTGCTCATTAAGTAAATACATACTATATTATGTATGAACCAAATGCTTAGGAACTAAATACTCTTTTAAAACGTAATGGAAAATAAAAGGTACTGAAATTTGGGAGATATTAAATCCCAAGAAATTAGATAATCTGGCAGAGATGACTACAACATAATGATATCTTTTTTACTCACTATACTAACACAAACTAGATCCTTTTAGTCAAATGCAAAACCGAAATAACTAAGTATGAATATAAATAGAAGCCGCTCTTATCAGATTTTTGATAGCAGAAAAGCATTTTCATGGCATAAGAGAATGATTTAGGTGTCAATCGAAAAGTATTTATTTGAAACGTATTTAACTTTCACAGACCATTAGAGCCTTAGACATGAAATAGCGTAGCAAATTCTAAGGGATAGATATAAAACAATGATTGTTAATCATATCAAGGAAACTGTCAAAGGTAGATAATGAGGATATAGAAAGTAAATCCATATTAACAACTATCAATATAAAATTTTCTACATTGCGTTGCTTAGAAGTTTTAAATTTCAAGTTACTAGCATAAAGAGAAGAAAGACAACTATAAAATCAGACTTTTACCTAAGGGTGTGAAGATCAAGATGAAGGTGAGCTTCATCTGAATTTATTTGAGATTTAAGTGTCATGAGAACAGCTTGCTGTTTGGCATTCTCAACCTGGGCTTCAACCCATTGCCGTTCACTTGTTCCAAATCTGCAAAATATGAATGATATGAATTCAGATAGCATAAAATTATATATTAAGAAAGGGAAAAAAAATACATAGAAAGCCATAGCACCAATTTTGTATTTTTGCATGAAAACCTAACAGGTGATTAGACAGCAAGAAGGATAGAATCTTATGTCATCTACACAATTTCCAGAAACCCATACTACACCCAGGATTATTGGCACATGAATCTTCATGCACACACATGGACTCATGTGGACTCGTGAGTACAGCAAGAAGGATAGAATCTTATATGCCATCTGCACTATTTCAAGATGAAATACTTCTAGACCCTTTTACAGGTTATTGACTTTCTGAGAAGAACCATTTTGTAAAAGTAAGGTGACTTGTAAATGACAAATCTAGTCTTGATTTCTTCCAAAACAAAAAAGTTTTCACCACCTACAGTTGGGATTTCTTTACTGTTCAAAAGCTAAATATGCATCAGATTAGGATATAAACCCATAATGACCTGTTGAATGGAAGAGACATTTTGTAAGACCAGGAACTACACCATATCTAAGGAAATACAGAACCAGACCAAGGCCTCAAGATTTAGAAGGCAGTTCGAATTTAAAATTAAGACAAAAATGCATACATGGATCGAAGCCTTTGCAACTCAGATACACGCTGGTGATGTGATTTCTCTAGGTCTGCTGCATAGAAATGAGCAGGTCAGTATCATAACAGAGGTGATGCTTGTGAACAAGAACATCAAGGGTAGCAAGACGTCTCGATGACCAATCAAGAACAAGCATAGAACTTCATGAAAACTCACAGTATTAGCTGAATTACACATGTTTCTAAAGACCCCTGTTCCCTTGTCCCACCCAAACACAAGCACAAGCAAATACTGTGTTGGACATGAAGATAATAACTCTGAAGCATAGACACGTTCAAGAGGCTGGAGTGTCTGTGTCGGACATTACAGGACATGTGGACACGGCCGAACACCGCTAGACATGTGTCGGACACACCACGTGGCGTGTCCCCTCCCTTCTCTTGAAGTGAACACGATAGGGCACGCATGAGACACGATTTTAGGGATGAAATTGAAAGAAATGAAGAGATGGATTAAAGGAAAAAAAAAACAAACTAAAATAATTGAATTCTAACAAACGTAAGTTCTCTCCCAAAATTCCTAATTTTGTCGATACCTAAATTCCACCCCACTCGGCTGTCTGCTCACCGCCAGTCGCCCCATTGCCTTCGGACATTTCCAATTCAATTCCTATTCCCTACTGATTTATTCAAAACCTAGAATTTTGGAATTTAGATGTTTTATATCCGTTTCCATAATACTTTGATACTTATTGTGATTTGGAATTTGGATACTATTAAGCTTTTATTTGATATTCTGATTGAATATTATTTGTTATAGTATATACATTTTTTTATTTATTAAATATTTATGGTGTCTCACCGTAACAGTGTCTCGTATTTTTGGAAATTTTCGTTTCCCGTGTCCGTGTTCCGTGCCCGTGTTCGTGCTTCATAGGATAATAATCAAAATTTTGAAGCAAAAACGAAGAATACCTCGTACTAAAATATTTGAGACATCATCGAGACTCACCCACGAACATTTTGATTTGCCCTCCTCAGCAACTAGTCGAAAAGGACCCTGTTACAGTAACATATCAAAACCATTATCGGATGAGTCTCTATTGTATATCCCTCTAATCCCCAACTTGTCATAAGTAAGGCATGTCTATTACATGGTGGCATATCAAATTAAACATGCTTTGTTACTAAGATAAAGTTGTATGCACCGCAGCTCCAATAATATACAAATTTAAACCAGCTAATTAATGCATTGCTAAAGCTAATTCTGAAGCAAAACTCAAGAAAAGAAATAGGCACAATTCAGTTCTTCAATTGAATGTGATATTAGGTAAATCAAGGGCAACAAGTATTATGTATGTATGTATGTATGCATATGTGTGTGTGTGTGTGTAGAAAAAGAGAGAAAGAAACTGCATTGTTGATCCTCTTATTTTCTAGAAACATGATAATATAACTTCAACTAACTATAGAAGAAACAGAGGCAAATTGAATATAATGTTTCCCATAAAAAAAAAAGAAAAAAAAAAAGAAAGAAAGAAAGAAAATACTAATAGTAATATAATCTCTAGAGCTCCGTTAAATCAAATTTTAGACTACATTTTCTTAGCACATTTCGACTATTTAGGTCTGTACGTGAACAAACATAACCACAGAATGGCGTCAAAGATATTGAAAAACATTCATTCTGAATTTACATACCGTATCCAGTTGCTTAGAAAACCACAGATTTATTTCCTTCATACAAGCTGAATCTCCAAGCAAGTATGGACGAAAATCAGAGTAAGCTAAATATATACCATCATCTGCAATCACACACAAGGACGAAGTCAATATTTCAAAAAAATATATATATAAATAAATACTTTTTGTGACTTGCATCTATTTGATTGAGTGCAGAATTCCAACTTTTAGAACTGTCAGATTTGGAATAGATGAAATTTCACTCTAGAATGACAATTACTCAATAATTCTACAATATATAGTTCACCTAACACGCTGGTCTTTCATTTCTTCTTTTGGGAACTGCTTACATCTTGGCTCTTGTGTAGGGTAACACACCCGGCTTCATTGAGGAGAGAGGTGATAAGATTTGTAATATGCATCATGTTTCGCTATAATGTTGGCCTTTGCATGCAGATCAAGATGATTCATTGACCATGGAACAACCAAAATTTACACTCAGACTGAAAAGGTTAAACTGCACTCATATTATCATATTGTACAGATATAGTTGAATGTCCATGTTCCTCCTAATACAAACAGAATTTATCAAACCAAAATTAAATGTGTGTGGAAAAGAAAATGGTAATTGATGTTGGTCCTTGTATGCAGAGTGGCACTGGCAACCAAGCCTATATATTACTGCTGTTTCGAGTAAGAGAGATGAAGAAAAGATTCACTATGACAAGTTAAGAAACCACAAATCCAGACGATTCATGGGTCATGGACCATCCAACAATAATGACCAAGGTGAAGAATGATGAGGTGTAAAATCATGAAGAGGAAAACACTACCATCTCCTGAATGATAGTGAGCCAACTCTTGTGTTGTAGATGCAATCCTTCCAAGCACTTCATTCATCTATACAAGAAAAAAAAAAGATATAATCACCAAAACTGTTACAGGCAATCTCAACTCCAACAGAATTTGAACAGAGAAACAAAAGTATAGAAATGTTTAAGTCATTGAGAAAAACAGAGGTCCAAAACAAATTGTGCATCGCTAATAGTAGTACACGTAAATTCCGTGCAGAAAGTCCATCATCCAGCTCTGCGAGATATCCATTGACAGTGGATGTAGCAGTTACACGAGCTCGTCTTCCTTGTACCAGAGCTGAAGCCTGGCCAGTGAGCATATCAAACTGAGACTGCAGATGCCTAAGCTGTCTTTGCAACTGGAAAGCTTCAGCTTTGTAAGCCAATGTTGCATCCCTACAGATGAAAAGAAATGCATAAGTCGAAAGCAAATTTCTGTGACCAAGCTTGAAGAAAATTATTTATGACACAACTTTGACCCCTTTTAATGCATAATATAAAATATGTACAGGCCACAACTAACAACTTCAAATATATTAGATTGAAAATTTGATGCCACCTTAACAGAAAAAAAAAAAAATCTAAATAAATAACTACAGAACTCTCAAAGCCACAAGATTTTTATACAACCTCCGCAAATTCCAGTCACTCATAGTAGTTAAGGACACAAGGAGCACTCAACCAAAGCCTTGAGCCTCGCCTCAAGGAGAGGGTGATCTTTTGGACGCATGACGCACAACTTTTAGAAAAATTTGAAAAAACAGCAAAAGTGGAATTAAAACATGTAAAATGCAGCAATCAACAACAAATGCAATAAACAAAGTTTAACATACCAACTAGTAACTAACTAACTACTAGGTAAGTTAATTACTAACTAAAAAAAGGAAAACCTAATACCTATCATCATCATATTGAACATATTCCTCTATCACATTCTCATCATCTTCGCCGTCAACAATATACTCTTTCTCTTCTTCAAACTCATACTCATTGTCATCCATAGACATTGATGATGCTTGAGCCTTAGCCTTTCCCTTTGCCTTAGCAGTTGAACAAGCAATATTTTTCTTTACTCACCAAGTAGAGTAAGCAGATGAAGTGTTCTTAACTTAAACATAGGAGGCTAAGAGCTAATTAAGAACCAAGTTTTGAACTAATGAAGAACCGTGAAAAGATGGAGGAGAACACCTCTGTGTTTTTTGTTTTATTTTGTTTTTAGTTTTTATTTCACTGTTCTTTTAATTTAGGGTTCAAATTTTATGGCTAAAAAATGGAGGGTGTAGATTAATAATTAAAACCGTAGACTTATTATTCAAAAGGCGCGCCTTAACTGCACCCAGGCGCTCACCTTGGGAATGGCCCTCGCTAGGGTGGTGGCAAGGTGCTGTCCCCGTCGCGTCAACAAAGGCACGCCTGACTACAATTGAACATAAACTAGAACAAAATGTTAGTTTATGCAGCAAGTTACTGACTAAAAGAATTCCCCTAGAAATTGAATACAAAGGAGAAGCACGCCAAGTGCCTTTATGGTAAGAGCCAAATTCCAATCAAAATCGGCCACTACACAAGAGTCATGTATTTGGCCCCTTATTTTTAATAGTGTGATTATAAGTCCGGAAGAATATGTCGTGAAGCACAAATAAAAAGATTTGCATACATTCAAATGCTCAAGTATCAGTACTGCTTTAATGTACAAAGGCCACAAAATACAAGAAAATGCAGATAATTGGATTTGTTAACAAACTATTCACTAATCAATAACAATAAAATGTACGAGAAAATTCAAAAAGTATAGGTTTACCAGATATCTTTTAATGCTTCTTCAGCTCCAAAAACTGCCTCCTGGTTGTCCCTGCTGGAAGAAAAAGCTGAAATACTATCATAAGCGAAGTCCAAATCTTCACCCTGAGAAATTCGTAGCATTTATGATCAATAACAAGATGTAGCATATAAAAATTGATCAAATAATGCCCAATTTTACCTCCAGCAGCTTCCCTTCTTGCAGAAACTGCTCGTACCTGGAAAATGCGAGCATATCAAATTTTCAGGAAACAACTCACCAAATTCATTCGTCAGTTCAGATCTTGTCAACAGAAAATTAAATCCGAAAACTGGAAAGAAAAAGGAAAGAAAAATAAAGGAAAGGATAAAGAAACAGAGTAGGTAACTGGGAGAGGTCGGAGGGAGAGAGGACATTAGAAGGACGGAGGCTAGAGCAGATCCAATCGAGAATAGGGCGGGCATCGTCGTACTGAAAAGGCCACTCAAAGCTGTCAGAGTCTAATGAATCTGCTCCTTCGTAACCCAATTCTCCCAGCAACAAGCACAGCCGAGTCCCGCTCATTTCCAGAAATTTTGTTCTCGATATCAAGTTAACATGCGCTCTGAAATCTAAATCTTCATCTCGTTCTTCGTTTCAATTATGCATATTTTTGGAAACAGGAGATGATAAATTTTTAGCCGGCCAGAATAAATTTACGGATGCTTTTGATTTTGAAGGTGAGCAGTTTATAATCTCTTTTTTTCTACTTTTTGAATTTTATCGTGGGAAATTTGTAGAGAGGAACATTTTCGGCAATATAGAAAACAACATATACAAATGATAAAATATGAATGTACTGCCCAAAAAAAAAATTACTAATTTAATATTATTAAATTTTTTTAAGTGCATTTTCTGAAACACTAAAGGAATAGTATTCAATTAAGATTTTTAAAGATTTTTTTTAAGTGAATGATTTTTATAGAATTTAGTAATTTTTAATGACTTTTATAGATTTTTTTTTTTTTTTTTAATAAAAGATAGAACCATATTCATTAATAAAACATAGATATTACAAAAAGA
>CAOJCR010319935.1:0-10837 GCA_948330485.1 Euphorbia neoarborescens | reverse complement strand
ATTGACACCCACTTTCTATTTCTTTCCTATTTTTGACTTCCACGAGCCTGATTTCCCTCTCCCTCAATCACTCAAGGTATGCTTTCTTCTCTCCTTTCTTCTTTCGATTCTAGGGTTTTTCAGGTTATCTTCCTTTCCTTCTTCTTTATTGCTTTTTGCTGGTTTCGTTTTGTATTCAGTTTTCTTACGTCCTCTAGTCTAGGGTTCTCCGTTAACTTGCCATTAAATGCTATTTGTGATTGTCATGAAATATGCTATGTTATTGATAACTCTAACTGATGCCAAATCTTAACTGAGAAATAGGTTGCTAGAGTGGAATTTCATATTCGAATTGCTAAGTTAATGCGTGCTTTAGTGAGAATTAGGAACTTTTGTAATTATCATTAGTTTAATCATCGACTAGAGTTAAAACTCTTATTAGATAACTGGCTTTGGATTTTGTCTCGGGATTGGTATATGTTTTATATTGAGGGATAGCTAAGCGATTGTTCATTATCGCAGTGATTTGTGCACGCTTCACACTCCATTTTAGATTTGCTCTTACCTTGTATTCGTAGCATGACTATTTTCTATGTAGTATTTCTTCCATTCTCGCTTTGCTTACTCCTTTTCTTACTCCTGCAATGTTCCCTTAATTCTTTTGTAGATGGCAAGAACCAAGCTTGCAGCTAAGTTTTCTAAGAAAGATGCTCAGAGCTCGGGTGCTCAGTCTTCTGTACCTCCTCCAGCATTACCGCAACCGAGACCCAACCGCCAAGAGGGATTTAATTACCACCTTTATCTCGAAAGCTACATTGTCCATTCCCCCTACATAGCCCAGAGGAAGGGAAGCGTTACAAATTGTGCCCATCATTGACTTCCTTACCTTTTCGCAGTTTCCATAACAAGACCCTTCGGCCCTACCGTTTGGAAGATGCTTTTAATGCCACACTAAGGGTTCTTGGTTGGGAAGATCTCTTTCGTGGAACCATGTCCAATTATGTTTACCACGATCTCAATGTGGAATTCTATACTACCTTGGTAAGCACTGTGGATAAAGAGACCAATGCCAAGTCCAATCGTTTTCGGTTGTTTGGGGTGGACCGAGAGTTGAATGCCGCCACACTTGGGCACATTATAGGTATAGAGGGTGGTGTTCTATCATGGCCCGAGGGTGAATCCCTGAGAAAGTTTTGGGAAACCCATGGGTGAGGTGAGCTGCATCTTATCAATTGTAAGGCCAAAGACCTCCAAAATGGCCTTTTATTTTTTCTTTACAAATTCATCAGTCACAACGTGGGCGATAAGTACGAGTCTAACAAGGTCAATGACTCTGAGCTATTGGTGTTGTGTTTAGCTCACTTGGATCTACGGGTGAATGTGGGAGAGTTTATTTTGGATATGTTTATTGCAGCAAGTAGAAAGAACAAACGGCTGAAGTTTCTGGTCTTAGGACACATCATTACTCGCATTGCGGTATTTTTCCATAGAGCAAACTATTTATCTGAACTGACCCATATTGGATGGAAGAATCTTCTTCTGTCTACAATGCAGTTTACTCCACAGCCTGGAGCTGGTGCCTCAGCAGGTCCTTCCCACAGCAGGGGTAAGGCCCCGATGGAGATGGATGAACCCGTGAGCTCTGAGGATGACGAGCAGGATTATGACTTGGGTTCAGATGAGGAACCTGCTACTGATGAGGAATACATCCCACCCACCATCCAGACACAGATAGATGAGATGTCCGATCAGCTGACCAGCCTGTATATCCATCAGTTGGACACTCAAGATTTACAAGAGCAGTGGCACCAGGAGATCAGGACAGAAATGGCTACATTTAGACAGGAGCAAAGGGAGTGGCAGCACACCTGGGATGTGCGCTTTGATAGTATGCTGAATAAACAGAGGGCATGGCAGCAGCGGATGGAGCAGCGTGAGGAGGAACGGATGCATGAGCAGAGGGCATGGCAGCAGTGTATGGAGGAATACGCTCACCGCCGCGATGATTGACGGTATTTCTTTTCCCTTCACCCAGTTACTTTATCATTGCCTTATTCTCCATTGCGCTTTTGGAAATAAGTGCAATTTTAAGCGGGGGTGGGGGAAAGGTTTCACCTTTCTTTTTCTTGCTTTTTGCTTGATTGTTATTGTACTGTATTGTGCACCTCCATCTGTTTGTAAACCGCTATTTGGTTTTGGCATTTACTTTGTTTTTGTTTTGTTAGTTGTCAGTTTTAGATTTCGTTCGGTGTGATGTATGCCAGCATGGATATGTTGTATAACTGCCATGATTATAAATGGAATTGCTATGATCTACCCTCAGAACTAGACTTTTGTGCTTTGATTTACAGTGGATAAAAGGGAATTATTGAATTGTAATGCTTGTGATTAGTCTATTTGTGACATCAGTTAACCCTTTAAGTTGGTGTTGTATGTTTGATCAGTTGTGTGGGATCGCATATAGTGGTTTGACAGTCCGAACATGTTTTTGAGTTCTAATCTGGAATAGTGGCTAGGGACAATGGTTGGGTCACATAAATGTAACATTTCACTTATCTATTTGCTTGAGTGATCGTTGTTTTTGAGCTTAATAAGACCATTTCACATCGGTCTTTATTTTTTTTTGTGAGGCAGTCATACATACATGCACTAGACCATGGAACTTAACACATGTTTTGCACTTGGCTTTAGAAAGGACTTAGTATATGGAGACCCTTAGGTATAACCACACTGACACACACGTCACGTCTTTGTATATTCTTAACAAGTCTTGAACCTAACATTAACTTACCCTTCGATTACCCTTTTTGAGCTTGAAGTCTGTTATTTCATAGCCGCATTACTAGTCTTCCGCCTAAAAGCTACTAGCCCAAAAATCCCTTCACTTTGACTTGACCCTTCGACCCATCCTCCCCTCAATTTCGAGTTAGTGTTTGGTTAATGAACTCCATTCGTCAATTCTGGGTATGCACTTCAGTCATCTACTAGGTTGGATCACCTTCCCTTTCGTATTATTGAAAAAAAAACTCTTGGAACTCTGCTTTATTTCTTGTCTTGGTTGAATAAGTCAACAACTAGCTTTTTGTTGCTTGGGGTGGGTTCTCAATTAGAAAAATTCATCCGTGTTCGGATTATCAAGTACTTAAGATATTATCTTGTTTGAATAATCAATAACTTTGCACTCCTTTGTGTTATCTTTTCTGTTGGGATTCTGACTACTCCATTACTTTTATCTGAATCTGAGCTATGTTTTGTACTTATGTGGGATGTTCTTCTTATCTTTTCTCTTCCATACCTTTGTGTGATACCTAGTTGCTGATAAGTAATAACTGTTGGGATTAGTGATCTATCCATTTTCTTTCGGCGTGCCCGTGTTTATCCAAATACTCTTGGAACTTGGATTGAGGGGTTGTATACCCAAATGACTTTAACACACCGTACCCGTAACCATTAACATTACAAGCCGAGAAAGGTTCTCTGATTTCGTCTTCTAAAGACAATGACTGTGTTAGGATTGCCATCTGTTCGCCATGTGATGTGCATATGTATGATTGCATGAGTGTTTTCTTGTATACCCTGATCATGAGAGCTATTTTTGAGCGACCACCAGTGAGGACATGTTTCAGTTATTTAAATCCTTCACGTTCCTCTTCGTTTGAAAAGATTAGTCTCAAAAGTGTGTGTCTTGTTCGAGTCATTGTCTGTATATGTTTTATATGACTGTGAAAGACTATAATGCATGCTTGAGGGGGTTGATGAACTGGTATAGTTAAATCGGGGAGCCGGTTTTCAGATGAAAGTAAGTGTTATGGTTCTTGGTTCTTGATTATTTGCTTGAGGACAAGCAAAGCCTTAAGAGGTAGGTAATTGATGAGGTCAGATTTGACCTCATATTTTTACTCGGTTCTATTATATTTCATGAATTTTTTACTGCATTTTCATAGATGGCTGTAGTATTTTGTTAGTTTTCAGTTTTTGTGACACTTTTGTGTTTTGGTATTAGTTTTTAGTTATTCTTTCGTTTTTATGCCCTTTTCGTGTAATGTTTATTTGTTTTTATTTCTTTGATTGCGTTCACGGGTATGTTCTTTGTGCTTGTGAACAGGGCTTAGGTCGGGATCCCCGAAATCTACACGATAGAAGGCGATTTGGAAAGCAAAGGAGAGAAACTGATTAAAGGAAGACCTACATGGGTCGTGTAGCATGTACACGACCCCGTATAGGTAACACGGATCCGTGTAGGGGAGGAGTTTACTCGTGTAGAAGGCTGAAATAAGAGATGGAGTTTTAGAAGACCTACACGAGCTCATATAGCAGGTACACGGCCTCGTGTAATGGCTAGATTGGGTATCGAATTTTTTAAGAGCTACACGAGCTCGTGTACCTTTACATGGACTCGTGTAGTCTATCGAGATTTAGGCCGAGTCTGATTTTTTATTTGTTTTTTATTCAAAGGTATAAATAGAACTTTATAATTTTGTATTAGGGTATCCAGATACTTGTAATTTTCTCTCCACCTCCAAGAACTAGGGTTTTAACTTGTTGATTATTATTTTCTTCACTTTTCTACAACTTGGCTTGAGTTTTTGGGAAACTATCCCCTCCGATTCAATTCCAACCGTCGGAGTCCGGTAACGGTATAATTAAGGGCAGTCTTTTCTACTCTTTTTATTACTTGTAACTAGTAGTAAACCGCAATCCAGTTTGGGATCGGTGATTCAATGTTATTTCTCTTCATCTCAGTTCCATGTTCATTGCAATTGATTTATGAATGTTTATGTTTTGTGATTGGATTTATTTATGTACTTAAAAAAATGTTAAATTTGATAGGCTTCATATGAGTCTGGTCCAATCGGGATTGACAACCCAAAAATCGTAGGGAATTGACAAACCCACGATGTTACAGATCCTTAGTTTCTGAACTCGAAACTAGTCTACCGCTTTCAAACTGAGTAAATAGGCTATGTGCCAATAGACCTAGGTTTGCATTTTTAGAACCCCTTCGCATGCTTAATATTCGTAATTCAATCAGTGTTTAGTGTTGATTTGAGCTCCACCCCATCTCAATCTGAGGGAATTATCGGTTCTGGATCACTTAGGTTAGTTTAGTGTAGCTTTAGCATAGATTAGTTTAATTATCCAACTTTACTATATGCTCAAACAATTAAGAACCCGAATAGATCAGTGATTGCACAATAATTCCCGTGGATCGATACCTGGACTTCTCAAGATTATTATTTGACATCGGCGGGGTACACTGCCCCTGAAAGACCCGCTTTTAAGTGTTACACTGAGCGTCGTCAGATACAACTATATATTTACCCTTTATACCCCCCACAAATTGAACCGGAGAAGAGACCACGGTCAATTTGTCTCGTAACCATAAAAAACGATTCTTCGATAAGCCTTTTATGAGCACATCCGCAATCTGATCTTGTGAGCTGAGGAAAACAACTCGTAGGCAGCCTTGTCGTACAAAATCTCGAATAAAATGAAAATCTATCTCAAGGTGTTTGCTTCGGTTGTGGTAAATCGGATTGAGTGTGAGATAAGTAGCACTCAGATTGTCACAATATAAAATTGGACATTTGGGTACCGAGAATTTGATTTCAAAATGTAGATTTTGCAACCAGTATAACTCAGTGGTAGCTGAAGCTAATGCTCAATACTCCTCTTCCGTTGATGACCGAGACACGGCCTTTTGCTTCCTAGATGACCAATAGATTAGATTTTTTCCCAAGTAAATTGCATATCCACTTGTCGATTTTCTATCATCGACATCACTCGCCCAATCTGAGTCGGCATACCATGATAGTTTAAGAAATATGGCTTAGCTTTCCATTAGTATATGTTGAATATATATACAACCTTAGGTTTACATAATTACACAATTAATACCTTATGAATAATACAACTACATATTTATCCTTTATAGAGGGGTCTCCGACCTTTAAGCAACAAACTGCTTTCTTTCTTGTGAGTTTTGCTTCTTCTTCTTCGTTTGATTGAATATGTGCTTCTGAGTTTTTTGGTTAATGTTATTAATTTTTTTTCTTTGATTTGCAGAGTATTTCCTCTTCTACTTCTTCGTTTGATTAAAGATGTGCTTCTGAGTTTTTTGTTAAGTGTTATTCATTTTTTTTATTTGTAGAGTATTTCTTCTTCTTCTTCTTCTTCTTCTTCTTCTTCTTCTTCATTCGATTGAAGATGTGCTTCTGAGTTTTTTTTGTTAAGAGTTAAAAAACGAAACAAAATCAATCGAGACCATGAAGAACACAAGGAATGAAAAGCAGAATGAGGAACAGAGACTTATTAATTGCATAAAAAACAATTGAATTCCAACAAAATCCATCTAAACAAGGCGAGCTATAAAGAATTACCTCATAGGCTTCAGAGATTTATTTGAATTTGGCCTCAGCTTCTTTCTTATTGTTAAGATTTTTATCAGGATGCCACTTCATTGCAAGCTTTCGATAAGCTTTCTTATTGCCCAATTTGCGCTGCTTATTCGAGTAGATGTTCAATTGCAGGTGGAATTGAATGGATAGTAGAATTTGATCAATGGAATTTAGAGATTTGAATGAAGAAGAAAAAGTAGAAGCCATTCAAATTATCCATCTGTAGGGTTTTTGACGCACAGAATTTCAAGTGAATGATGTCCATCAGAAATTCTGATTTTTGACAAAAAATTAACTTTTTCTAAATAGAAATTTCCGTTAAAATTTTAACATTCTTGCGTAGTGCAAATTTTAAAATATAAATAAGAAAAAAAACCATGAAAAACCATATATTTTAAACAACCGACATAAAAGTCAATTAATTAATTAACATTCTAAAAGCTATGATATAGAACTTATAAGATTATTTACAAATGGTAGCGTGTCATGATTTGTTGGTTTGATAAGGCAAATCACGTGGTGTAACAAGCCGCTGTTATAGTTGGATCATCTTCCAATTTAATTGTGATTTTTCTAAAATGCTTAATTCATTTGTGAACCAAATACAAGTGTGGCTTGAATAATAATAAAAAAAAAAATACAAGTGTGGCTTTATATATTAACTTCTTCCTCGTAAATTTGAACATATAGATTCAGATCACTAATGATTTAAAGTAAGTAGTTCAGTTTGTAGAGAAATGACGTTTTTGAAATTTCTTTTAAGGTTTTTCCGGTAAAATTCTCGGTCGGCATCATCTAATTTCATCAGAAATAAATTAACGGTCAAAAGTGATCGCTTTTTTATGAGATCTATCGCTTTTCGACCAAAAAATATAATTTGGGCATTCGAATTGTAAATTTATGTTTTTAGAGACTACTTTGTAAATTTTGAAAATTTATGGGTTATCTTATCATTTCTGAAAATTCAATACTAAATACTAAACGCTATATAATGTAAGGCAAAACAATCATTGTGTTTTGATTAATAAAAAATTTCAACCTTTTTATTTCTATTTTTTCAATTTGCAAAATTCAGAATTTAAAAAATTGTCAATATGATTTTTAATATTTTCCGCCCTTGTCATATTGATGTAATGAACGAGAAAGCGTCAGTGTTCTTAGAACATGGACGCTTTTGAATCCCGTTAAAATTGCGCTAACTTCAACGGGCCATAACTTTTGATAGAGAAACCCGATTGCCTATTATAATATGTTTCTGGAGACTGATTTGCGAGCTCTATACTTGTCACGGGACTTCGCTCGTGGCCTCCAATATCGGGCCAAAATTTTGTCATTTAAGGCCTGAACTTTTGAGTTTCAATTTTAATTGCAAACCCTAGTTTCGTTTTGTTTTATTTGCGAAATTGCCATTAGGACTTTGAGTGTGTTAACATATAAATATTTTCTTAATTGTTATTTGAAGCAGTTTTGATCAATAATATTTCGAAGATAGTTTCTTCTCCCAATTCCTTTGATTTTTGCAAAAATCATCAGATTTTAAAAATCGTTGGATTATATTCGTGCACGATTATCAATCTATCAATAATCTGCTGCGCGACACATGCTCTTTTAAGCTAAAACATCATATGAGTTTGTTTCATTGATGTGTATTCTCTCTCATACGGACTTCATTATCAAATCATTCTCAACATTCCAGCAGCAACTGACATATCATTCTCAATCTCAATTCTACACTTTACCTTTCCAAAAAACATTTGCTTTCAACCTACTAACCAAATCAATTTCACTATCATTACATTTCTATATAATCTCCACTCTCTCCCCTTTTCATTCGTCAAAAAATTGTCTACTCAGTAACATTCCTACTAATAGCACTACATACGTACAGGCAACACAAACCAAAAACACAAACATGCAGCACCGAATTTTCTTATCATTTTATGTACTATTCTTCTTTGTGGTCACCAAAACCTCATCTCAATCCCCAGCCGCAGCTCCGGTTCAAGCAATACCTCCTCCACCAGTACAAGTGCCACCATCACACGGCTATATGAACATAGATGTCGCTAACATCATCCAAAGTGCAGGCCGTTTTTCGGTATTTGTCCGCCTTTTAAAAGCCACAGACTCGAATTCGGAGCTACGCGTGGAACTTAACCACACACACAATGGCATAACCATTTTTGCACCAACGGATGCTGCATTTGCAGGCCTCAAATCCGGAACACTCAACTCCTTAACAGATCGAGAAAAGATGATTTTAGTGAAGTTCCACATTGTGTCTATGTTCATACAAGGTAATCAGTTCCAAACCGTGAGTAATCCGTTGAAGACTCAGGCAGGAAAAGGCGGCCGGTTATCTCTAAATGTCACCATGACAGGAGGCATTGTGAATATCACAACAGGGGTAACAAATACTACTGTCGCCGGCACTATTTATAATGATAATAATCAGCTTGCCATTTATCAGGTTGATCAGGTTTTACAGCCTATGGAGCTTTTTGCTCCGAATCTACCGCCTTCTCCGGCTCCTTCTCCTGCTCATAAAACTCATGCTCATCATGCTCGTGCCCCAGCTTCTTTGGTTCACGCGCCGCCACCGGAGAAGGCAAGAAAGGCTCCGATTGTGGAGAGTCCCAGTGTTTCTGTAAATTCTATTAATAATGATTTTTCGGCTGCAATGAGTTTAAATGGTCGTAGCAATGCAGTGATAGCTCTTTCAGTTGGAGTGGTTGCTACTATGTTTTCCCAACGAAAAGCTTTTGGTTGTTATTATTTTTAGTTTGATGGGGTTTTATGATCCATTACATGGATCGGGGGATTTTGTTATTGTACGTTGATGTATTTACATGATGAGTGCTTATCAATAATTTGTTTTTGCTGTGACAAAAAAAAATAATTTGTTTTTATTATTTTAATTATTTTTAATCTTTTGAATCAACTTACAAGTTTATTTCATCGAGAAAATTTATTATACATCCGGTGTATATATATCGGACCATTAAATGTATGAGATATAAGCAAAATATCATTATATTTATATACGTATCGTGTATTTAATAATCGGGTGTATATATAATAACAAAAACAGTGTAATTAAGAACAATATTTACAATTTAAATATATTTTTAAAATTATTTTAAAAAGATGTACAGTTTTAAAGGTGCCAGCATTCTCAAATAGCTTAGAGTTCAAAAGCTTGACAAATCAGTCCCCAGGTAGGAAAAGTTGACTCTGTCGGTCCAGAAATTTTAGAATGTGTCAGGCATATAATATCAACGTGGTGTGTCTAGACACATTAAAGTTGTGGGTCCTACATTTTTTTGTGGAACCCACAACAGTAACTGTATGTGTCTAGACACACCACGCTGACGTGGTGTGCCTGACACACCTTAAAATCTCTCCAGTCGGTCTGTCATTCCCAAGCGCGGACAGTCATTCCAATTCCTAATTACTTTCATCTTCTTTTGCCCACTCTAACCAAAAAAAAAAAAAAACTTCTTTTGCCCACTTTTGTTTTTGTGTTTTTTATTTTTATTTTTCATTATATATTTTTATAAAAACTAATTATTTGTTTATACATAAAAACTAATTATTATCTGTTTATACATAAAAACTAGGAATTATACATATATATTTTTCATTATATGTATATATATTTTATATACATAAAAACTATTTTTTCGTTATATACATAAAAACTAATTATCTATATTTTTCATTATATATATTTTATAACAACTAATTCTTTGTTTATACATAAAAACGAATTCTTCTTTGGTTATACATGTATATTTTTTTTTAATTATTTTATTAGTTGATTATGACACATGAATTAATATATTGTTTTTTTCAATTTAATTTTTTTAGTTATGCATTACATTTTCTAGTTTACTAAATTTTTTTTAAATATGTACCATTTTTATTTTTATTATTTATTATATTTTTTGGATTTATGTACTAGCAAAAATATTCAAATGAAATTAATAAGTAAATAACAAATATTACATTATGTTGTAAATTATTTTATGTAGTATAATGTTATTTTTAAAATAGTATTTGTGTTTTATTTGTTTATGTAATTTGAATTTTTTTAGTACATAAATTCAAAAACGTAATAAACAACAAAAATGGTATATATTTAAAAAAAATAGGAAACTAAAAAATATAATACATTTAATAATTAGTTAATTTGTATTGGTTATACATGGCTTGGGAAATATGGAAGAGAAGAACCATAAGAATTTTTACTCTTGAGGCTCGTGACGAGGATATTTTCAACAAATGTGTTAACCAGGCTGTTTTTATTGGAACTGTCATCATTCTAATCAATATAAAATTTTATTCTCTGATGTAATTGTTGGAACCCCATTTTTATTTAATTATTGAAGATGACAAAGTTAGCACTTAAAATTTATAATTAATATTTGAAGATTAAAAATTTATGAAGTATATCCAAC
>CAOJCR010316596.1:0-10382 GCA_948330485.1 Euphorbia neoarborescens | reverse complement strand
CTGTGAGTTATTATCTTTACAGGCTAATCTTCTACTCGGAGAAACACTCCTTCCTTGATAGACATGGGGTATTGGGATTCTCATACTCATTATCAGAGTCCAAGTCTTCCCATTTCAGAGGGGCCTTGGCAACTTTCTTTTTCTTGTTCAGTGTGTTTACCGAGTTGAACTTTGGCGCTTCAGAATGTTGCTCAACTATGATTATCCTTACTTCTGGGGTTGGCCTTCATGATCTGATCAAATATATATTTGCTTTGAAGACCTAATTGGATCATGTTTATCCGCCCATTAAATTTAGGCAGTGGGTTTTCCTGTATGCTAGGTTGTACTAGTGGAGGCTCTTCAATTTTCCCTTTCCTTACCAATCTAGAGATTGCATTACGCAGACCGACACAATCTGTATTTCTGTGCCCCACAATCACATGATAACTGTAAAAGTTCTATTGCTCTACTTCACTTGGTGGAACAAAAGGCTTTACGCTTTGCAACAGTCCTGCGTTTCTACACTAAACAAATAGTTTTCCTAAGGATATTCTCCATGGGTTCAGTCTCCTCTGAGGCTAGACTGGAGGATCAGATGACGTAGCCAGTGTGTCCACTGCTTGGACCACTGGTTGGCTTTGATTATATCTTCCCGTCTAAGTATTACTGGCTGGTGCTGGAGTAGGAGGAGATCTACTGGAGTTATCCCCTTTTGTGTTGGAGGTAAACGTCTTCTTAAACCCAGTCTGTTGTAGTTTAGGAATGATCTCGTAACATTCTACCTTCTTGGCCACTGTAAAAACATCAACATAGCTCTGGAATGTGAGGTATTTCATCTCCTCTCTGTACATTCCCAGAATTCCATCAATCAGCTTTATGATCAGTTCCTCCTTCTACAGTTTTACGGTCATATTGTTCAAAGTTTCCCTTCATCTTTAGTAATAGCTCTCAAACCCTTCACTTAGCCTTTGTCTGACCACTTCCAGATCTTCTAGCATGGTTTTCTTCTCTACATTGCAGTCATAGATTTCAATAAACTCGGTAACCAAACTCTTCCAATCAGTTCTGATGTGCAGGGGCAGTACGTTGTACCAGTTAACAGCACCCCGTTCTAGAGTTGTTGGAAAGAGGCGTGCTATCTGGTTCATAGACAGGCCAGCCATAGATAATATTGTGACAATCCAATTCACGTGTGAAGTTGGTGACCCTTTTCCATTGAATGGTAAAAACCTTGGTATTGAGAACCCTTTTGGGAATCGCTCTATCCCACTAACCATGAAGTCCTCTGGTTCCACGCATGGAGGTTTTTTATCTAGCCTCTTCATCATTATGGACATAAATTCTTCCATGCATTCATTTTGCTTTCTTTGCTACTTGACCACCTCTTCTGGCATGCTAGACATAGCCCGTACAGGAGGGCAATATTCATCATCATCATCATCAACTACAGCCTTTCCAGCCCTTTGACCTTTGCTATATCCTTCCACATTCACTGGCAGTTGTGTCTAAGCAACTTGTACCTGAGCTGCGACAGCAATAGAGACATGGTGTGCAGTAACTTCAGCATATTTATCAGAGTTTATGAAGTTCTCCATCTCCCTGGATGTTATCACTCTCTCCTTTGCTTGCCCCATATTCCCGACCTGACCCCGATTTTGAGACTAATTCCTACTTCCGATCAATGGATGACCTTGAGCCTAAACCCCATTTCTGACCTGTGGCTGGTTGACACTAACGTTGCTACCCCTATCTTCCTCTTCTTGTTGATTTGGGTCTTAGATGTCTATTCTTGCTCAAAGTATTCTAAAATCAAAACAGACATTGTTACACGTAGATTCCTCTATTGAGGTTGAAACTTAGGTTTCTAAATGGATGGTATGAATGTGAAATGCAATATGAATGATATATACAAAGAATTGCATGGTACATATGGACATATTGTGAAGGTAACGATGATTTGCAACCTATCCATCTGTCGGAATGATGTCTACCTGAGGAAATGGAGTGATGTCTATCCTTTGGATGGAATAATGTCTATCTTATGAAATGGAATGATGTCTATCTAAGACGGTGGAATGATGTCTATCCGAATGATGGCGTGATATATAGCCTTAAAACGGAATGATGTATATCCATTATGATGGAATGATGTCTATCCGAACGATGGCATGATGTCTAGCCTTAAAACGGACCAATGTCTATCTGAATGATGGCATGATTTCTAGCCTTAAAATGGCATGATGTCTATCCGTTATGATGGAATGATATTTATCTGAAATGATGGAATGATATCTATCCAAAATGATGGCATGATGTGTAGCCTTGAAACAGAATGATGTCTATCCAAGATGGTGCAATTATGTCTATCCGAAATGATGGCGTGATGTCTAGCCTTAAAACGGAATGATGACTATCCATTACGGTGGAATGATGTCTATCCGAAATGATGGCATGATGTATAGCCTTAAAATAGAATGATACATATCCATTATGGTGGAATGACGTCTATCCAAGATGGTGGAATCATGTCTATCCGAAATGATGGCATGATGTCTAGCCTTAAAATGGAATGATGTCTATCCGATAAGCGTTTTTATCTTAATATGCAAGGCATTATGGTATTTGAATGACATGGCATCGGATGAATGACATGGCATATGGTATATGATGAATGACATGGTATTTCGATGAATGACATGTCATATGGTACATGGTGAATGACATGGTATTTCGATGCATGACATGTCATATGGTACATAGTGAATGACATGGCATTTTGATGAATGATAAGACATTTGAGATGTCATTTATATGATACGAACATTTTTCATGAGTGTGTGAAACATGTTTAACTGGTATTGTCTTAATCATGCAACACAGATTTTTTGCTCATCGTGTAAAAGTAAACATATGGAATGTCGTAAAATAAGGCAAAACAAAGATTCATTAATATATATGTTCACTAAAGAGATACAATGGTCATTTTGAACATTTCAAAGTAAAACTAGCCCTTTCTTCGCGAGTCAGCAAGGTTTTAGCTCCTTAAAGCCAAATCCAATATTCTTTATCTAGTACTGGAACTGACGGATTATGCTCGATCTTTTCACAGTGCAAAGCGCTATACCATATTCTTTCGAATATTACACGCCATGTCAATGTATACTCGACTTCTTCTGAACTCGAGGCCGAGGTTGGAACCCGTTGCTTGAGCCATCTTTGTTTACACAATCTCGATGGTGAGTAAAAAGTGAGCTTCGTGAGACCCAACAGTTTGATGTCATGATTCCACATGGAAACCCGAACATCAGTTATTTTCCACCAAGGAAAGGTCCAACGAATGTCCATATGGGTCAAGTCAGACATCTTGCGAAACTACTCTATCTTGCTTAAGTATTGTACCCCGGGTGCCGTAAAGGGTCATCTAGGAAGACAGCTAGGTTTGTATTTTTCCGAATGGATCTCAGGCGAAATCATAAGCTGTAGCTTCTCAAGTAGCCAAACTTGCAGGATAGCCATGTGAGGGCCCACGAAGATATCATCGATTTTAGTATTTTAATGAGGGAAATCAAGGTTTTCGCTAGGAGAACACACACAGGAGAAGACCCCTTCGCCATTTGAGGGATTATTGAGGCTAACCGAAAATGGCATGTATTTTAGGGTAAGCCTATCAGCCGCTGCATAACCAATAAGCTTATCATGGAGGGCTATCCAGAATGTGGCAGTGACACCAGCGAACACCATTCTAAAATAGCCTTAATGTCGTACCCCATGACTGGAGGATCCTTGTGAAGCAAGCTCTTGACCTCTTCTACATTAAGTTTGAATTCCTTAGCCATGATTTCTGGTTGCCCATAAACAAATTCTGGAATGGCTATGGAAACCTTCCATGTGCTAGGAATGCCAAGAATAGCACTGAACTCCTCAAACAATGGATATATCTCCTGGTTGGTGAACCGGAACACATTGTCAATGGGGTTCCAGAACTTAATACACGCTTTTAAGAAATCGGGCAGCAGGCAAAGGTTGAGGTACACCTTAGCATGTTGCAGGCCGAAAGTGGTAAGTTTACTCCAATCAGATTTTTGCATTATTTGAAACAATACGCTAAACCTCGGCTCAAGCTTGTCTATAGTCCTTTGAATGCACACACACAAAAACAACACACGAACTTCGAATAGAATGTCATATCATTCATATGAAATACATGGCATTTTGACCAATGCATGGAATGGCATATTATGTGTCATTTATGAAGAATGTGTTAACAATGCATAGCATGGCATCATGAATGAAGCCTGACATAGCATCCTGCATGGTCATGGAATAATGTGTTAACAATACATGGCATGGTATCATGAATTATGCGTGACAAGGTATCGTGCATGGTCATGGCATAATATGTCCACATTACATGGCATTGTATTATGAATTATGCGTGACAAGGCATCTTGAATGGACATGGCATTATATGTTAACAATACATTGCATGGTATCATGAATTATGCATGACAGGGCATCGTGCATGGCTATGACATAATGTGCTAATGATGTATGACAGGCTATCATTTTATGCATGGCATGGCATTTGAGAAAGTTCATGACATGGAATTATAGAATTTGCATAACCTTGTGTGCAGTGCATGATGTAGCATAATATGCTAATGATGTATGACATGTATCATAGACAATGATGTGATATTTATGTATGGTAAGGTGCTTATGTAGCATGGTATGGGGTTGTGATACCCGATTTGGGTAGCTCCTAACAAAATGTTGCTATGATGCTAAATGTTCAAGCGTGGGGTATCCCTGTGATGGTATAAACATGATGCTATGTCGTGAGACACGGATAAAAAGTGCAAGTGGTTGCATAAAAAATGTGGATTAGCATGGCATACAATATGCGTGTGCTAGAATGTGGGATGATTGATCCAAATGCATGTGATAAGAACACACAACACAAACAAAAACAAATAGCATGCGAGCGGAAGTTCCCAACCTTATTTCTCCGCGTGGTATAAAGTCTCTAACCATTCCTAGATTGGGGTCTCTTTGTCATTAATTAATGGGGAATGATAAAAGTCGTAACTAGATTCATTTTATTTCGTATTTTAGGAAACCTAATGGAAATTACTACGGCCTCTATATGTAGGAAAGTCAAGTCCGGGTAGTAAAGGAGGGTCCCATAGTAAAATATACCTCTTTCTCTTCCTAAATAGATTTGAACGAGAAGATTAAGGTACGAAGCTATCAGTGGCTTCCCAATAGGTATACTTATGAGCTAGCGATCACAAGCGCATTTTCTCGAGAGATGGGGCAGGTATGGTGGTCCAAGAGTGGTGAGTGCGATGGGTGTGTCTACTGCAATGCACATACATAGAGAATCCACGAAAATGGATGTGAAAAATGCTTCATTTAAAAATGTTGTCGATTTTTTAAAAGTCTTTTGAAAATGTCTTTCAAAGGCTTATCAAAATTCCTTTCAAAAATTCTAAAGTTTGAGAAGTCCTTTTTTTTAAATGAAGTTTGAAAAGAAAAGTCTCTAGGGGAGTCATCACTGTGAGCGGATGATCTTTTTATAAGATAGTGAGAGATTGAATTCAGAAAGATTTTATTTGGAAAATATGGTTTTCAAAATGTGATTTGAGAAAACCCGAATAAATCCTCAAGTTTTAGGAAAAGAAAACGGGCTTTAAGAAATTCAACTCAAATCTCTAAAAAACGATATTTGGAGTCGCCGCTTGGTTCCAAGCTTTATCGAAAATTAATTTACGGTATTTCTCAGATTCTAAGCTCGAATCCAAAACCGTGATCTAGAGATCGGGTTCAGACAAGGCATTTACTCATCCTTTTTCAAAATAAGTTTAAGAAAATCGACAACATTTAAAACCGAAGCATTTCATTTGATTTCATTTTTGCATTTTAATATGAACGGGCACACGAAAATGATAAGGAAAGCAGTAAAATATACACATCATTACAAACCGTTCAAATAAGCTATACTACGGGTTACATTTGTTTTAATGGGGAATGCAGGATACATCCATACATACATCGATATATGTAATTGAAACATTAATTTAAACACATTGCACAACATCATGTTTGAAATGGACATGTGTAGAAAATGGGGAGGTACGATAGCTCGAAATCATTTATTAAGGGGTCCGTTTAATCAAACTCGATTAGTCGAATCAAGACGGTTTGGTCCGAAGATGGTCTCTTAATGGCCCAAAAAATATTTTTGTCATTTTTGGATGGACATCATTGTGATCGTTATTTCGAAATTCATTTGGCTCATTTTTAGTTACCGAACATTCATTTTTTACGATTCGGATATCCAAGGATTAATCCTCTTCATTAAATGGTGTTAGCGGTCCTAAATCCGGCTTCCCGATACCCTTGTTTAGATGCAAACGCGTATAATACAAAAATGAAATCTAGGTCACACATGTAAAAAATATAGCACGTAATAAACAGGCACACATCAATTTCACACTAAGTTCATAAATATGTGAAAGAACAACGACGAATACAAATAATGCATGGATGAAAACATTTTACTTTTGACATATGATGTAAAAAGAATGCCTTTTATTTAAGAATAAAGTCAAACAAAACGAGAAAATCGAAAAACGGGATCGGGAAAAAAATGGGTTGCACTCGAGTTGAGGCTCAAGCTCGAGTAGTGGTACTCGTCGAGCCCCATCTCGAGTAAGAGGGCCTATTAAAGGCCCTCTGCACTCGAGTCTTGGGCTCGTCGAGCCCGAGCTTGAGTACGAGGGCCTGTTTAAGGCCCTCTGTACTCGAGCCTTGGGCTTGTCGAGCCCGAGCTCGAGTACAGAGTAAAAGAAGGTTTTTTTTTCAAAAGTTTGTTTGGAAGAGTGAACTTATCCTGGGTGTCCCGAAATACGGATTTTAAGCTTTTGTGATGGTGAAAGAACTATTTAAGCCATGTTAGACCTTTATTCCGATTTTTGTACGTTTAGTCCCATTTAGTCCGTTTTGTCCAAAAGCTCGGGTTTGTTCATTTTTAGTCTAGTTTTTGTCCAAGGGTCTGATTTTGTCCAAAGGTATTCCAAAATAGAATAGAAAAATTCAAGGACCACCAAAAATGTTAACTTTGTTACATCTTATCCGATTTCCTAAGGATACTTTCACTCTTCCGATCAAAGTCTGTTAATTTTAACCCGTATTACTTTTAGTGACAAAGAAAAGTAAACTATCCTAACACATGCAAGAACAAGATGTTTACATGGCAATAATGAGAAAATAAAAAATTTTGAGGGGTTACCTTCCCGACGAGTTTTCCACTAGATGGTGTTAAAAGACTGAAGTTTGTTTCGATGAACTCCTTTGAACTCCGAATACCCAAATCAAGCTTTTTAAGAAAAAGTGTTGAGTTTTCCCCAAAGCTCAAGAGCAAGAATGCTTTTTTTTAGTTGATGTTTTAAAAGTTCTTTAGTGTCTTTTTGATTAAGGGGAAAATGAAGAACAAAAGATAAAAAGAAGAGGAAGAAAACTTCAAAGTGATGATGGTGATGAAGATGAACTAAAAGAGGAGCTCAAGCATCATCAATGGATGTGAAAATGGATAAACTAAGAAGAGAGAGTTGGGTTTTTTTCCTTCTTCTTCTTTTCTCCAAAACGTGGGTTTCCTCCAAAATGACGGTCCCCCACTTTTTCCACACTCAACCTCTCTTTTATGTTAAGTTTTTCACCCAACTTCACCTAATCCCTCTTAAGTAAAGATAGCCACATATTTAATCTCTTTTTTAGTATTATTTTCTCTTTAATTTCTTTTTCTTTCACCTTTTCTTTTCTTTCTAAAAAATTATAGATTTTATTTAGAAAAACTTACTAATTTTTAGCTCATCAAAACAAAAATATGTCTTGCTTGGGCTTGCCAAGAAACATGGACTTCATGTGGGCTTGAGGCCCAATTTAGACCCTAGGCCCACTTGTTCAAGATAGGTTGATCTTAGCAAATTGTTCAAGACATACTTGATTTGGGCCTTCGTAATGCGAATACCGGAGTCCTCGACCTTTCTTTTAACCAAATTTAGTGGATATCGAAACGAGAAGAAGTAATGGCGTATGCCAATTTCATCATTGCGTCGGAAAAATATCCCGTACTCACAGCTGGCATGTGCATTTGAAGAGGTTGTTCGCAATTAAAGTATGTCTTGTTAAGTGCGAGTGAGAGACGGTTTTTAACCCAGTCCGTCTAAGACAATTTAAATTGTATTGGAATTAAATTGTAATACTTAAAAGTACAAGAACTAAATGTATAATTTACCCCGTATTGGGAATTATAAAATTCTCTATAAATAGAACTCATTTCCATATACATGTGATGCGGAGAGAGAAAACTTTAGGATTTTCATTGTTCTTACATTCTCTCTGAACTCAAATCCGAAACAATCCCCGTACGAAAGCTCCTCCTTTGTTGGTCGGAAAAATATGCGGGAAAAACTCGAACTCCATATATGCTCAATTATACGCGTAGAAAAGACAACTAGACGACTTTTAAAATCCAGAAAACAAACAACAAGATTCTACCCAGAGATGGCCAAATTTCGCTGTGAAATTAAACTCGTAAGTCATCTCGTATTCGTTCTTGTTTGTGTTGATTTCCAGTTTCTATATGCAAATCCGTTCAATTGTTATTTATAATTACCATTATTTTTATTTATGACAATAATCGTTATTAAATAATTAGAAAATAATTACCGAAAGGAGTTGTATTCCAAAATAACTGTTCCTTCTTTCAATGAGTGACGCCTACCATACTATCCACTGGATTAGGGTAACAACAAAAATACAATATTTTGCTGGTAGAACAAAGGAAAGCAAGACAACATGACTAATAAATTTCCCTAATAAGATTATGCTTATATTTCATAATCTCCAACTTCATATTTGTAGTTGGACATCAATAAAAAGCAACAGATTATAATGCAGATTTGAAATTCTTGTCACCAGAAAGTAATCTCGTCTATACAAAACATGTATCAATCTTTAAGGGATCGTGCAACTCAATTTTCAACTAAAACATGAATGAATAACGTCTAATCCAAATATTCCAATTTCATTATCAATAATTCCAACATACAACACTTAAACATGAAATTTCAGAATCTATAAAAGCTCAGAATTTATCTGCCAGATATAGAAGCATTGTAATCAGAGTTGCTGAATACTATTAACTAAAAGAGAACAAAATCAGAGTCTACTGTAACAGTTAACCCTATTCCAATAGCTGTCAGAAAATTTTAGTACAATATGGAAAACATAAAATGAAAGCCATCAAGTAAATCCCAAAAGACAAAAACCAAAATAATTTTGCAGAATAAATATGGGCAAGGTAGGAGCACAAGAGTAATATCTTATGAACATAGAACAACTCCAGTGACTGATTTGATTTGACAATCACTTACACTGTCTGGCTAGCAGAGTTGGCTAATAATTATTTCAAGCAAGAATGACTGTCATATAAATTACATTTTTTTAGGTCAAAGTTATGATTTTCACCTGATTTGTACTGCCAAGATCACCAGCTTCCTCATTGAGATCACCAGCTTCCAACTGAGAAACGAGAATGTGCCTCGGTGAAGTTCCTCATCTCTCTCATAATTGGTCAGGATAAAAGTAGTTCACTTTATTGATAACACAGACTAAATTAAAGGTTCTAAACTTGGTCAAAACAGTTTACAACTAAAAAATTTCGTGTAAATGTATTCAGGAGTAGAAAATGTACGTTGCAATCAAAAGAATCGTTTCTGCGTATATATAACCATTTTGGTTAATTAATTCACTCTCAAGGACAACTAACGATGAAATCCAAATGTTGTAAGAATTACAATTAAGCAACCCAGTAAGAAGTATGAACGCTTAGTTACTTACAACTTGAAGCAGGTGCCATTGAAGCAGGTGCCATGCTAATCTACAGGCCAAAATTGCACATCTGAACAAACTCCATGTCATTGTCTACATATTTAGTCCAGAGATTCTTGTATTGGTTCATGGCAATGTCAAGCCAAGGTTTCATATTCCCATTGTAATGAATGACTGCAGCAGTATTGATCTCATCCATGCTAATACTTGGATTATACCCAAGACCAAGTACATGCCAAGATTTGTCCAATGACTTTGTTGTTGAGTAAAAGGTGATCAAGCCGGGTGGAAGAGTTCCCAATTTCCATAGAGTACGGCCCTCATTCTGAAAATATAATATCATGCAATCCATTCATTATCCTTTACAAAAATTTATTGCAAGTAATACTTCTATTGAATTAAAAATAATATCGGGTAAGTATATCAAAACATCACAGTCAGCTGGCCTAGTAACATTAAAACACAAAGAAGATCAAAAGAGAGACATATACCAAGTTCTGCCA
>CAOJCR010314692.1:0-11156 GCA_948330485.1 Euphorbia neoarborescens | reverse complement strand
ATGAGCAATGTTGCTTCAGGAAGTACACCTACTCCTGGTGCAAACCTGGTAGAAAGATAAAAAAAAAATATTTCGGCATAAATTTTAAAACGTGGCAGAAAAAATGCATTTTTTCTTGACTTTTTTTCAGCTGAAACAGTTTATGGAGGAGGATTATCCCAATATGGAAGACGATGTTACAGACCCATAACACTGCTGCTGTAGATGCATGGAATAATTCCAATTTTATTTGCAAATATCACATATTAAACTGTTTGGTTGATTCGTTATATAGTATATATGAGCAAATGCAGACTACAAAGCAAGTATGAGATTCGTTTGACAGGAAATATAAAACCGAGGATGCATTTGCTAAGAAGGGTCCGAGGTCGCCCGTGGTCCCAACTGGTTTAGCCAGAACTCCTTTTGACAATAGTCAACATTTGTCCAAAAATAAAGGTAATAGCATAGACCAAGTGAAATATGCTAGAGTTATATGGAGTATTATGTACCTTTCAAGTTGTACAAGGCTTAATATTGCTTTTATAGTAAGCAATTTGAGTATATTCACGAGTAATCCTGGTGATAGCCACTAGAGGGCTATTGTGAGAATATTAATATAATTACATTATACTTAGAATTATGGATTGCACTATATGAAAGAACCAGTTGTACTAGAAGAATATTTTGATACTATTTGGATAGCAGACATCGTGAATTCAAAAGGTACTAGTGGATATATATTCACTATAGGAGGTGGAGAAGTATCTTTAAAATCTTGTAGACAAATAATTATAAATAGATCTAGTATGGAAGATGAGTTTATAGATTTGGATAAATCAAGAGAAGAAGTTAAGTGGCTATAAAATTTTCTAGAGGATATTCCTGAATGGCAGAAACTTGTGCCTATAATTTATATATATTGTGATATAAAAAAATAATTAAGAGAGTACAAAATATTATGTATAACGATAAGTCGAAACACATATCTGTTATTGATATAATACTGTTAGACAACTGATCTTAACTAGAATTATTTCTATTGATTTTGTTAGATTAAAGAACAACATAGTGGATCCTTTAGCCAAAGGGTTAAATCGAGATCAAATTGATAAGATATCGAGAGGAACAGAGCTAAAGCCTATGAATATTTAGGGTGTTGTGTGAAGGAAAATCCAATCTTGTTGATTGAAGATCCCAAGATCTAGGTTCAATGGGACAACCTAACTCCATGAAATTTTTAAGTCATTATGGCGGCAACTCCTACCCATTATTATGATATAAATAGTGACTAAATGATTAAAGTTAAACAATGCTTTTAATGAATCTTTGAGCTTCAATTGTTTAGATAAAAGAAGTCACATGTATGAGAGTAAAGTGAGATCATTTCAAGGAGAATAATGAGGCTTAGTTTTCTGAAACTCTTATAGAACCAGGGTTTACGACCTTAATGAACATAACCATGAGAACCAAAAACGAGTTTGGTTAATATTTGTGTGAGATATGTTACCATTTACATAAACAACTGAATAGTTTAAGGACATCGCGTCTGGTAGTCAGCCAGTAAAGTAAATGTACTTTCACAAGGGAAGATTCAAAGGTTGTATCCCACATATCCTATCCAGATGTCAACAGTAAATTCTTTTCACCACTTGCATTTTCACAATTCAAATGCTAAAAATTTTCATTGTTGTGGGTAATTGTTAAAATTTTTGGCATGATAATGGTTGATTTGTTATCAAATGTTGGATATTGTGTGGTTAGATTACAATTGGAATGATGGATATTATGTCATCGTATTCTACGTTATATGATTTTTTTCAACAGTATATAATTCATATAATTTGAAAATTATTGCTCAAAGTGAGTTTGAAGACAATTAATTTTAAAGGTCTCTATTGCCCAACATGCCACGCGACATGTGAGCCAGACAACATTATGTCACGACCGCTACCGACTAACCTGCTATAAAGAGAGTTATCGAACCTTTAATTGGCCTGTGTCGCGGTCGCGACCCGATCATTTGTTAGGTAGGGAGCTTGTATACTCGCAACTGACAAGTGTCATGCCCGCGATAAAGCAACCTTCTTAGAAAGAGACTTGTCATAATTGTATATTTATATACAAGTCAAACGGAGGGTTCTAAAATGAAAAAGGAACGATTAGCAACTTAAGCCAGCAGTGAAGCAAGTTGTAGTTTGGTGAAGTTGAACTCAATAGAGTTTGTTAACTGGTATATGCTAAACTCTAAAGAAAGTTATGTTATTTTCAAATATTGATAGATTATATTATAAATGTTAATTATATTTGAAAAGCCATAAAATTGAGGTTTTTTTTTTACTGAACTAGACCCTTTTTAATTACCTATTTGTAGGGATGTAAACGGGGCGGAGATTCTCCATTCCCATCGAGGACGGGGATTCCCCGATTACCATCCCCGCGGGGCAGGGATGGGGAAATTTTTTGTCCCCGTTTGCTAAATGGGGACGGAGATAGGGATACCACTTTTTGCCCCGCGGGGACCAATCCCCGTCCCCGTTTTCCCATTTATCCATCCTGCAAAAATTTCCATTTATTTTCCCGTTCATTTCCCCATCCCCATGAAAATTCCAGTTTAAATTCCCGTTTATTTTTCCTATTTCCCCATATATATAATTAAAATATAAAAAATTTGATTGGAATGTTTTAATTTATGTTTTTATTAGTTATTTTTTTGTTGTTTAATCTAATATATTATTTGTTGTATTAATTTTTTGTGCATAATTCTCCGCGTGAAATTTTCTCCACTGGGAATCCCTGTAAAGATAAGGGAAATTGGAGAAATTTTCGTCCCTTATTGGGGATGAAAATCCCCACAAGGAACCCAATTCCCCGCGGGGATAGGGATGGGGATAAAAAAATTCCCCATTCTTAAAGGGGAACGGGGATGCCCCGACAAGGCGGAGATGGGGATGGGAAGTCCATTCCTCCCCCCATGGGGCTCCGTTTATATCCCTACCTATTTGACCTTTTTTCAGTTTTCTTACCAAACGAGACACTTTCACCATTTTTTTTCTAAATATACCCTTGTCTATCCTCATTTTAAATATTTGTAATGTTTTTAATTCCCTCTTCAATAATTAGTTTCAAACGTTTAGAATTATCTCTTCAATCTACTTATTACCATTGTCTTTTTACTTTCACTTTCACTTTCACCTATTCCGTTTTGTTTCAGTCCGTTTTCGTTTATCACTTTCTATCTTTTTATTTTTTCACTTTCACTTTCCATCATACTTTCCATCGTTATTTCATCGGTTTTTAATGTTAACAGCAATGAAAAGAAAGGAAGAAGGAAGAACCAAGAAGAAGGTATGTTTTACCCATCTGTTGTTTTGGTTTTTCCTGGAAGAAAGAAGGACAAAGAAGGAAGGATGTAACCAAAACGTTTGTAGAAAATACGACAAATTTGACTAATTGTCGTGTTTGAAAAAATTGTCGCGTTTTACTTAAACGTGATAAAATTAAACCCTAAATCCATTTGTTACATTTAGTTAAAATGCGACAATTGCGACAGAATTAAACCATAAATACATATGTCGCATTTGTCGTGTTTGCGGCAAATGAGATTATTTGCATTTTCTGCTTTGTTTTGAACTAGTTTTTATTGTGTTTAATTTTCATTTCTTTTGCAGCATGACTCCTCCAAAAGGAGTAAGACTGAGATTGAATACGACAGTTCATTTGTGGTGATTACGACCTTAACAAAACAGTTCCGAGCAAGATTGTACTTAATAATCTTCTTCAAAGCTATGGTAACTTTATTTTTCATGGCATTTACCATAGTTTTGAAGGAGATTAATGAGTATAATCCAAGTGAAAAATACACAGTTCTAGATCTGTGGAACTTCAAAGAAGGAAGGAAATCAACTTGTCACAGTGGAGGTTGAAGCAAACAGAGTTGTGTTCAATGCCATATCCAAATCTCAAAATAAGAAATCGACTGAAAAACTATCTTCGAAAGAGGTTTTAAGGTTATTGAAGAACAGTATGAAAGTAGCAGAAAGATAGTCAATAGTATAAGGAGTATTTGATACAATGTTATTGACTATCTTTCTACTAGTTTCATGATGTTCTTCAATGCCCTTAAAACCTCTTTGGAAGCTAGTTTTTTATCGATTTATTATCCCGAGATTCGGATATGGAAATGAACATAATGAGAAGCGTGTGAACAATGAGTTGGGTATCCATATGAAGGAGGAACTTACATTTGTTGATACAAGAATCGATATCTAGAATTTTTATTATAAATGGAAAATTCTTTGTATATTATAAATATTTTATTATAAATGAATAATATAAATACAAATTCTAATGTCGCAATAGTCGCATTTGATACAAAATATGACATACATAATATGACAAGTGAGATAGAAGGAACTCAAACCAATTAGATTGGTGACAAATGAGACAGAAAGGAATATCGTCGCATTTGATACATAACATGACAAGTGCGATGGAAGGAACTCAAACTAATTAGATTGGTAACAAATGATAAGCAAGGAATATTGTCACATTTGAACGCATATAATGTAAATTCAAATTACATCTGCTACATTTGTCTACTGCATTTATTTGGTAGCATACCATCACAGTTATTTCTATTATGACCATATTTTCCAAATCTGCTACACTTTCTCTTATTTACTTCTACTACAACAGTAACATCTATTGCATTCACATATATCTTTCAGCATCTGCATGATAGAAGACATTTCTCCTGCATTAATTTCAGAAGTTCATCATGACCAAGCATATGAAAATTTGGTCCTCCAAGAATAGAGTTCACTCCTGATTTGACAAAACCTCTGCTAACAGAATTGTTTACTTTATGTGATAAATCTGCCGATGTTGGAAAAAGGATAATATATCAAAGAAGCACACAGTATATTTTCAAAACTCGAGAGTTTTTCAGAATACAACAAGACCATATATTGCCTCTTTTCAATTTCAATCTGCTGATGAAGATAATTACTTGGTCCTATGACTGTAATAGGAGCCATATAATCTGGTAAGTCATCAGTGTAGGGCTCATCTTTAGGTATGATGAAAGAATGAGTATTAGACACTTGAGACACCATTAAACTTTTTGAATACCACTCAAAACAAAGCAGTCAATGCAAATAATCGCATTTGTCGCATCTTGCTATAAATAAACTGTCATATTCATCGCAATAGTGGCAAACACGACAAATGAGACAGGTTCAACACGACAAAAGTGAGACAATGTGTTTAGGGCTTAATCCTGTTGCATTTGTCACGTTTAGGTAAAATGTGACAATTCTTTCAAAAGTTCGACAATTTTTTCAAAACCACGAGGTTGCTGGAAACGTTTTGTTAACGTCGTACAACACCAGCCAAAAAATGAAAACAAACAGATGAGTATGGGTAAAATGTTTTGTATTACCTTAGGGAAAGATATCTCTGAGTCCCAACCGTAAGTCGATGAAGAAGCATCTTTTTCCAAATCTGTAACTGTGGAGACGATATCCTTTTGAAGCTTTTGCAATGCGTGAAGAATATGCTTATGTAACCCTTTCTGAAGGACAGAGAGAGAATAGGAGTCGTTTACAGACGCGGGTTTGACGTCTGTTAACAAACCGTAAACCCTGAACACTGGTCACAAGCACGACAAAAGTGCAACACTGTGTTTAGGGTTTAATCTTATCGCATTTAGGTAAAATGCGACAATTCTTTAAATAGTGCGACGAACAAACAGATGGGTAAAACATACCTTCTTCTTGGTCTTTCCTTCTTCTTTTCTTTTCGTTGCCATTGTCATTGAAAAGCGATGGAATAACGATGAACGATGGATGATAAGTGAAGAATGAAAATGGACTGAAACAAAAAGGATTAGGTAAAAGTGAAAGTGAAGGAACGGTGAATATTTCAAAATGAGGATAGACAAAGATATATTTCGAAAATGTAGGTGAAAGTGTCTAGTTTGGTAAGAAAATGAGAAAAGAGGTCAAATAGATAAATGAGTTTTAAAAAGGATCTAATCTAATTTAGTAAAAAAAACTGCATAACATTATATTAAATTTAGTGTAAATTAAATATACCTCATTTTAATATTTTATAACAATAACATACTACAAATTTTAAAATTTAGGACAGATCAATTTTTTTTGCTTATAACAATTTTGATTGTAGAAGGATGAGCGTGTGAATCCACTAGGAATGATGCTTTCCCTAAAATCGTTCTTGAATTCAAAAGAATATATTATAAATAATTATATCCAGTTGATCCATACAGTAAATTATAAAAGAATCATGATTTTTCTGATGAAACAAATTTTTTTTTATCAATAATGAAACCAATTTTAATTGTATTACAACAAGAAACGTCCGTACATATATTTGGTCAAATAATTTTTTTGAACAAATGGTCAAATAATTCAATCGATCAAATAAATTAAAAGTTATTTTGAATAATTTTTTTTATTGAATTGAAATAAAAAAAATGTTTTTTATCAGAACATTTATTAATGATAATTTTGTGAAAAATTATTCTTCGTTCTCCCTTAGCATTGATCGCCGAAAAACCTGTATAAGAGAAATGAAAGACACCAGTAGTCCCTCCGAAAGACTCTCCGATGCCTAAGTCAGTATTGAAGATGATAAATGGAATATTAGAAAGGAATTAAGGAGAATAGAATAAGTTACCTCTTATGTTGAGAATAGTATGCCTTTTATAGGTTTTTTGAAACCCTAATCCGCTTAAGATTCCTCATTATGAGATAATTATTTGATTAGCACATATATTATTGGATTAGTTATATCCGGTATTAATGCATAAGCTAACCCGACTCATGGTGATCCGGGATCCGGCCCTTTGTAATATCAATCCGATATCTGGCCACAGTGATCCAGGATTCAACATCCAGTCTTACCTCATATCCGAGCTATAATTGACCTGAAGGGGTATTTTACTGATTGTTATTAGTAGTCCATCACCTTTTAAGGTCGATCTGAATGTCTTTGTTGATTTAGACTCAGCTTCTATGCTGTTCAAAAAATATTTCATCTTGGACTCAGTGTCTTGGTCTATTTTAGATTGTGGCTCTTCCAATTTTTTGGATTCGGTACTTCTAAGTTTTTGGATTCGGTTCTTCTATTTTTATGGATTCGGTACTTTCCAATTTTGGATTCGGTACTTTCGTACTTTCAAGTTTTTGGATTCGGTACATTCCAATTTTGAATTCAGCTCATCCGATCTTCTGGATTTGGCCTTTCCCTTTTTTTTTTATTCGGCACATCCAACATCCGGGATTTGGCCTTATTTACTTTTCCATATTCAGCACATCCATCTACGGGATTCGGCCATTTTCCTTTTCAATATTCGGCACATCCAATATCCGGGATTTGGCCTTATTTTAGACGACTTTTCGTCATTCGGCGTATCCATCATTCGGGATTTAGCCTTCCATTTTTTAGATTCGGTACACCCATCTACGGGATTCAGCCATTTTCCTTTTCAATATTCGGCACATCCAACATCCGGGATTTAGCCATAGACGTTTTTCAAGATTTCGGCGCACCCATTCATTCGGGATTTAACCATAGACGTTTTTCAAGATTTCGGCGCACCCATTCATTCGGGATTTAGCCATAGACATTTCCTCTGGATTTCGGTGCATCCATTCATTCGGGATTTAGCCATATATGTTTCTTCCGGATTTCGGCGCACCCATTCAATCGGGATTTAGCCATAGACAATTCCTCAAAATTTCGGCACACCCATTCATTTGGGATTTAACCATACACGTTTCCTCTGAATTTCGACGCACCTATTCATTCGGGATTTAGCCATCCATTTTTTAGATTCGGTTCGGTCAATTTCTTTGAGATGGTTCGGCCACTCCTTGATTCAGTTCGGCCATTGTTGATTCGACTCATCCATTTTTGGATTTGGTTCAGTCAATTTCCTTGATTCGGTTCGGCCATCTTTGACTCGGCACTTCCATTTTATGGATTCGACTCGGTCAATTTCTTTGAGATGGTTTGGCCATTCCTTGATTTGGTTCGGCCATCTTTGATTCGGCTCATCCAATTTTTAAGTTGCAGTAGAGTGAAAACAAGTAGAAGTGGACTTGATTGTCTACTCATCACCTCATGAAAAATTTCAAAGATTGTGAGGTTCTTTAAGAGAATATCTTACTGCCACTGAAACGAAAGCTACAAAACTAATTCCTCAAGAACTTGTTTTATGCCATATAGTATAAACCAAAAGACTAACAGATGACAAGTTCACATTCAACGTATGTAGGAGAGAGTTGGATAGCATTTTTATTCTCTCGGGTATTCCACCAACGAAGGCAAAAGTATATAGTATATTAGTGTCACAGTTATTGTACAATAAATAATATGTACCAAAATAGCAGAAGAGGTGATACGGCTGCATTTTGTCTAACGCTTGAATAAGGAATAAATGTCAGCTTAAAAAATATTATAAGAGCTGTATAATATATATTCAGCAAAGAAAATAACAGAAAAATGGCAGCGAGACCAGCAGTTGAGTAAGCATATGTTTTATAAGCATATAGTAGAGTCCAGCCCATTCTTCAAATTTAGCCAATGGTTTTATTCTGTATGACCCTTGTATCTGATAAAACCAAAATAGAGTAAGGCACAAAAATGGAATCAGAAAATCACTTGTGCACTCTACTAGTTTAGCCATAAGTATATCTTTTAATTTCGGGAGCTCTGACAAACAAAGCCTGTTACCAAATATAATTGCAGGAAATAGCACATGAAAAGGTGCTTGCTCCAAAAATAAGTTAAATGCACCAGCAGCTACTGATTCGCTACCATCTTAATGCACATTAACCACAGTTTCTTGTGCAACAGCATCATTTGTGCTTCGGGAATCAACAAAAGAGGAAGCCTTCTCTAGACCGGTAAAAAATATCGCAGGCCATATTTTCAAAACATCAGCAAGAAAACTTTGCTCAAGATAGATTATGAAGTAAAAGAAGGAGAAAGGAAGGAAAACTTGTTGTGAAAGGGTCATAGCTACTAGAAAATTGTTTAGCACTTCATCTGATGTTGTACAGATAATTGATGAACAAAAGGCTCTTGCAGTTCCACCTATTGCACCAACATACCCACTCTCTATAATTTTTCTTACTTCTCTAAGTACTCCCATGAAAGACCTATCAACTGGTGCATTCCTTTGCTCAGACAGAAAGAAACAGGATTTTTTCTTATGCAGTAAGCTCTCTGCAAAAAGTAACAAATTCTTGAATGGCCTCCACTCACAGTACTGTTCCACAGAACAGCGATCTCGAAGTCCCTCATACAAAACTAAACAAATCAAAGCAGCTAAAAACCTTGCATCCACCCGAATTTGAACTGAGCAACCTAATGAACTTCTTGAGGACACATGTAACAAGAGGGCTGAATTCTGGTGAACTATCTCTAAACTCATCAAATTCTTTCTCTTTGATTTTGTATATTCTTTTTGCACAGTAACAGCAAATGTTGTGCAGCTAGAGGCATAAGCTTCTTCAAACTAGACATTCAATTATCAAACAAGTTGTGAAAATCATGGGAGGGCTTGTGAATGAGACCATTATAGAATTACTGAGCTTCTTATAGAGCTCAAACAATGCCTTCACCTCATTAAAAGTGACTGCAATATTCTCCTAAGATGCTTGATAGAATGTCAAGATTACCAGAAGCTTCTCAGGGTAGAGCAATCAACATCAGATTTTAATAGAGATATCAGCAAGCAATACAAGCAGCATACTGCTAGACACGCTCAACAGCTGGTTTGAACAGACGAAACATGTGTTGCAATGGCCAAGATATCAGCATATAAGAACGAGGATCATAGCTTATGTTGCTGGACAGTTTATAACAGTAAGAAATATGGTACATCAGATGCAAAAATTATCAGTAATCATTACTTACTTTGGCCCGTAGTAGATAAAAACCTTAAACTGATAAGTTAGCAACATAATGTTAAAATAGCAGCTAGAATCTCCATATGGCAGCTCACAGAGATGATCAATAGCATACTCAATGTAGCAGAAGATAAAAACAATAGTATACAAGTAAAATAACTTTAAGCTGAACATGAGTATATCAAAACCAGAAGAACTTTGTTAAAAATAACATTTAGCATGACATAATATTCAGCATATTTGTTTGTATAGAAGCTCTAACAGATTGATTTCAGTGAGTGACTATAAAAATGCCAGTATAGAATTTACCTTACATAGAACCTTTACAGAACAGATGACCCTTCTTAGAACACACAGAAGAGTGCCATTTCACAAGGAGAAAGCATCAGCTCTTAATTTCACAGCTTTATGGTATCAAGGGAGGGCATTATTTGACGTTTGTCAGTAGAAACTTCATCCCTTTCATGGTTCTCATTAAGAAATGCTAATGAATCTAAAATCTAAGAATTCAGAAAATCAAAATCCAAAGGCAGTATTCTAAATCTTTATTCAACTGAAGTAAATATCATCAAGTAACAAGGTATCATGGATGAAAATCCAAATTCTTAACTTGAAAATCAATAAACGACTGCTTTTTAAACGATGGTCAAATGAACTTACTATGCTTGACTGCTCTAAATCAAAATAACGCCATAATAAATTACTCAAATTAAATAAAGGTGATAACGACCAAATAAATGAAAAAGGCAAGGAAGATTGCACACTACCGAAGGTATCATTAGCCATATAGAGAAAAGTGAGACCATCAGATCTGAGTATGTGAAAAGTATAACGATCTTAAGAAAAACAGAGATGAGAATCGACCTCAGAAGGAATCTGATATTCCAAATGGAATTATGAACTCCTCTCGCTTGACTGATAATTTGAATCACAGCTTTGGCCTGAGAACCAAAAAGAAACAAGGTGACACCGGAGGTTCCGGTGAAGAACCCTCCGATGCTCAAGTCAGAAAAGAGAATTTAGAAAAATGTAAAGGAAACTCAGAGAATTAGAAAAGATGTAAAAAGTACCTTTTTCGTGTGATGTGAGCCTTTTTATATAAGCTTACCTCATAACGGAAATCTGTTATGGAATGTTCCCTACCAATCATTGGTGTCTTCTCTGAAAAGACTGATTTGCCCTCCTTTTGTCCCCAATTGGGGGACAACCTTTTCAGAGAACTTACGCGTGTTG
>CAOJCR010310911.1:0-10464 GCA_948330485.1 Euphorbia neoarborescens | reverse complement strand
ATTATGAGTCCTAATTGGCATTCTCTTTACCTGCCTTAAGACTGTGAGTCCTAAGTGGAATTCTCAGTATCCCCGAAAAGACTATGAGTCCTAAGTGGCATTCTTTTCACCCTTCTCGAGACTACGAGTCCTAAGTGGTGTTCTCTTTCCTCTTTAGAGATTATGAGTCCTAATCGGCATTCTCTTTACCTTCCTTGAGACTGTGAGTCCTAAGTGGTATTCTCTATATCTCTAAAGAGACTATGAGTCCTAAGTGGCATTCTCGATATTTTTTTTTAGAGATTATGAGTCCTAATTGGCATTCTTTTTTCTTTCCTTCAGACTGTGAGTCCTAAATGGCATTCTCAATATCCCTGAAGAGACTATTAGTCCTAAATGGCATTCTCTTCACCCTTCCTCAAGATTTTGAATCCTAACTGGCATTCTCAATTCTTTTTTAGAGATTATGAGTCCCAGTTGGCATTCTCTATACTTCCTTAAGACTGTGAGTCCTAAGTGGAATTCTCAATATCCCCAAAGATACTATGAGTCTTAAGTGGCATTCTCTTCACCCTTCCTAGAGACTGTGAGTCCTAAGTGGGATTCTCCATCTTTTTTTAGAGATTATGAGCCCTAATTGGCATTCTCTTTCTTTTCCTTGAGACTATGACTCCTAAGTGGCATTCAAAGTATCCCCGAAGAGACTATGAGTCCTAAGTGGCATTCTCTTTACCTTTCATAGAGATTGTGAGTCCTAAATGGCATTCTCGTCGCCCTTCATTGAGACTGTGAGTCCTAAGTGGCATTCTCAATATCTCCGAGGACACTATGTGTCCTAATTCGCATTCTCTTCACCTTTTATAGAGATTGTGAGTCCTAATTGGCTTTCTCTTCCCACTTTATTATTGTACGCTTATGCACATCAAGTGGTGCACATATCGTTTTTATCATCGATCAAAGGGGTAAAAGTTTTTGTTTTCAAAATTATCGATCACATGATAAAAACAATGACTCTTCACAATCAAATCTTCTTAAACCTTCCTGCTATGGACCCTTTGTGGTTGGGTATAGCTTTGTAGAGTCCCCAGGCATCGCTCATTGTTTGACTCTTATTTATTCACGGTTGTAGCCCCCTTGGGACTAGGAAATCAATCTTATCCGCTTTGGACCCTTGAGTCAGTTGGGTGACCCTTGAGTCGGCCGGTAACCCACCTCTATATCTTGATTCTCAAATTGACTATAGTTAATGAATCGAGGTAATCAGGTGTCCTTTATTGTGTCATGAAGTGTACCAAAAACAATACATGTTTGGTATTTCTCACCTTACCTTTGGATACCCAGCCATCCCGGGTACCATCCTCTCCTGACGGGAGTCAAACCTTATCAAAGTTTGACAAAAAATTGGAACCTTTAGTGGGACAAGACTCCTCCATTTTCACTAGTTGTAAAAACATTGTACGTTTATAGCTTAGTCCGTCTAGGGGTATGCAGAATCTCGAAAGTTGCCATTCACCACAGCTGTCGGATCCCAAATCAAATTCGATACATCTTCTTACACACTTTGCATCATACTTTTATCATTAATCGAAGGGGAAAAAATTTTTATTTTTAAAGCAATTGATTAAGTGATGAAAGCATCGCTTCATACCATTTCACTACAAGTATATTTATTTGAAAAACGAGTCTAGGGGCACAACTGTTACTGAGTCTCATGTTCTATCAAGCCACCCCACCATCAAGAAGATCTCATACGTATAAGGCTAATTAGTTCGAATTACCCTTGGTCAAAATATATCTGGGGATTAGAGTAACCCATGCCAAAGCAGCACCGAGTCTTCAAAGATATTCCTTAGTGGACCAAGCCTTGACGGCTCGACTTTTAGGTATGTATTCCCCATGCTCACTATCGTGTTCCTGTATTCATCCAATGAATCTAGTCACACGAGGGCCAATTATGAGCACTGGATTTTTATCCCAAGGCAATGATGCAATTGGTATTCGTCGATACTTTTCTCATTCCGATATTCACTCGTGTTGATTAAAAGAATTTCGAGAGTTTCGGTGCCATAATACAAAGACTCAAATCAAGTACTTCCTACGAGTTTGAGTTGAACCAAACCTAACCACGAGCATGTCCGCCTAAGGCCAAATTGGGCCCAAGCCCATACACAATGGCCCATAAACTCCTTTTATCCTTTTACACCATAAATAATTAATTTGGTTTTTAGTAAAATGGAACCAAAATAAATAAAAAAGATGAGAAAAGAAATAAAAGAAAAAGAAATGCGAATTATGGATAAGTAAGGAGGAGACACAAAAAGATGCTTAATTACACAATTGAGGGACCACTTAAGGGGAGGAGGACATCTGGCACTCTCATGCTATAAAATGAAAAATTAAACGAGAGAATAGTGGGGGATTCACAGATTGGGACCAAAAAATTCAGCAAAGAAAGTTTTTTTTCTCATAGAAAATCTTAAGAAATCTCTCTCATTCTCATTCTTCTTAGGAATCTTCTTCATCATTTTGATTCACTCCATTATTCATCTTCGAGCTTCATTTTCTACAATCCCTAATCTCCTATCCCTTTTCTTTATTTTTCCATCCATCCCATCTACTATCCTACCTTTCACAAAAATATCAAACCTACAAGACAAAACCCAAAGAAAAGCCAAAAACAAAGAAACAACTCATCTAAAACCCTAAGATCAAAACTCTTCTAAACTCATCCAAAAATATCAATAGCAAGGGATTTAAATAGTAAATCCCCTTTCTTTAGAAAGTTTTTTTTATCAAAAATAATTTCAACTCACAAAGAAAGTATTTGGATCGGAGTTCGTGATCAGAGGAGTACCGGAGCAACATGGATCATTCTCAAATATAAAGTCACAAATTTTCACTAAGGAGGTATAAATCTGAGCCATTCATCTCTATTTATGTCATTTTTTCACATTCGAAAGTGTTATGACATTTTGGATTTCATAAAAATTAACAAAAACTAAAAACGGACTTTGATCAGGAATGCATGAACTATTGTGGGAAACCAGCTAAAATTAATTAAAATGACCTTTTTAGACCTTTTTTACGTACCTTTGCTATTGTGGAGGTTGTGGAGCTCGGATCGAACAATAGCAGGACTAGAAAAATGGTTTCAAACGGATAAAATTGGCTTAAATGTAAACATGCTTGTTTTGTTGGTTAAATGAGTTAGCTAAGTTTCTTAACAAAATCACGACCTATATAAGCTCAAAACTGAGATGCAATAAACATCTCATCATTTTCTACGTTGAAAGAGCTTTCTAACAGTATATTACATGCGTAATTTGGATAAAGACGAGCCAGATATTGCATTTTCAAAATCGGTGCATGGATAAAACTTTGCAAGTAGAGGTTACTGTAAGTGCTACTCGCCGAGTACCAGCCCCGTACTCGGTGAGTAAGGGCTTTTTAGGCTTTACTCGGAGAGTATAAGCCTGTACTCACTGAGTACAAGCTTATTTTGCAGTTTTTACTTTTTTCTCATTTCTTTTGAGCCGTTTTCCCGCACTCATCATTTTACATTAGGTTTTCACTCAAATAAATAATTACTCTCTGTAGGATATTTTGAATAAAATTTTCCAAAATCATGCATTTTTATTAAGTTTCCATTTTTATTATTTGCACACCTATTTACTTAATGTGTGAAATCGATGTTTGCCAGTTTATTACGCACTATATTTTGCATATGCAACCTAGTTTTAATTTCCTTAAATATATGTCTGAACCTAGAGATCCAGCTATTATCGACATTAGGGTAACTAGGCTCACTCAACGAAGGAAATTATTTTTGAGATATCCGACTCATACGAGTTGCATGCTCCAAACTAAAAATCGACCGAAAGGTTTTCTAAAATAACCACCACCACATTCCCATTCGAAATTGACAAAAATGTTTTTCAGGCCATCACGTGACCATATTTCGGCCCAAACCTTTTCGATTCAACTAATCGAGTTGAGTCAAATGGCCCCTAAATAAATTCTACCAAGCTATCGTTTCTTCCCATTCTCATTTCATGTCCATTTCAAGCATGCTTTGTGCAATATGTTTGTTTACAAGTATCTTATACCTGTTTAGTGTTTGAATGCATGAATGTTCCCCATCCCTATTTTTCTCAAATGTATCCCCTAGGATAGCTTGTGTGAAAAGGTTGTAAATGTGTGTTTAATTTCCTACACCTTATTTACAACTTTTTTGCATGTGCGATCACTAAAAAATAAGTAAGCTTAAAAACAAATTAGGTTTTTGCAAACAAAAATACTTCGTTTTTAAATGCTGTCGAATTTTATAAAAAGTCTTTCAAAAAAGGATAAGTAGATGCCTTGTCCGAACCTGATCTGTAGATCACGATTTTGGATTTGAGCTTAGGGTCTGAGTAATACCATGAATTAATTTCAGGTAGAGCTTAGAACCAGCTGGTGACTCTAAATATTGTTTTTTTAGAGATTCGAGTTTGAATTTATTTTAAAAACCTTTTCATATTTCTCTTAAAATGTGTTTTCTTTTCCAAAGTATCGAATTTCGTTGAAAACTTTTTTCAGGATTCTTAAAACTTGTTTTCTTTTCTAAATTATTTATTTCAAAATAAAAATCTTAAGCCCATATTCATACGTATTTGGAATTAAGGAATTTCTCCATGGAAACCTTATCTTGCTTTTTAGGCGAAAGGTGCTCCTAAAGGAATATATCTTAATTGCTTAAGAATTGTTTTGTTTCTCTAAATCATTTTCCAAGCCCAATTTCATTTCTTTTTCATCAGAATTCTTAATCCCTCATTCATATGCATGTTCATTTGAAAGGTTCTTCCTCCAAAAACCTTGAATTGCTTATAAGGAAAAAGGTGCTTTAGAAAGGATTATTTCATCCGCTTAGGAAATATTACCATTTTTATTACATTTCAATTAAAATAAATGCTCTCTTCCAAAATCAAATCTTTTTAAATTCGCTTTTCTTTTTTCGATAAAAAGGTCATCTGTTCACACTATGTTTGTTGTCTGTATGTATCCATTTTCTTATTTAGATTGATAATTCATGCTTGGAATTGATAGGTATGACATGGTTAAATTGTAGTTGGATTTTTGGGCAAAAGCTTATGTCTTTATTCTATATTCAGATTTATTTGCTTGAGGATAAGCAAAATTTTAGTTGTGGGGTAGTTGATAAGGCCATATTTGACCTTATATTCTATGTGTTATTTATGATTTAATAACGGATAATTTCACGTGTTTCATGTGTTTTTGTTCCTTATTTCATGCATTTTTTGTTTTCTTTGCATTTAGTTCTTTTATGTATTTTTTGCTTATTTTACTATTTATTTGTATTTTTTCAATTTTCTTTGTTTCAAAGTCGTTAAGACTAGGGCCTATATATCTTGACATGTTTGTTGAGATAGAATATGTAGGGTTCGGGAACCGAAATAGACATTAGTAGAGGTACGTGAAGGAAGTCCAATTAATGCTTGAACTTTCATCCATCAACTTTGGAGCGAATTTCAAGACTATTAGAGGTCGATTTGGGATTTGCTTATCAGAGACATAATTGAAGATAATTGTCTTAGATTCCAACGGATCTTGAATCTCTATAATTGGACATCGTATGAGAAAGTTATAAGCAGAACATGACTTCGTGGTCAGGAAGCATGATTTTGTGGAATTAAGGAAGAATTGTACAAAATTATCTAGAATTATAGCACAACCTTATGGACTAGAAGGACGACCTTGTGGACTTAAGCACTAAAAATAGAGAAGATGGCAATATATGACCATGAATTCGTGGCACAAAGCACGAACTCATGGCGAGAGACTAAATTGATGCATAACTTGTATTTTTATAGGATTCTTTTACCTATTCAAGCTAGGGTATAAATAGAACTTGATTTAGGGTATCCAGAGATTTCTGTATTTTCTTCTCTACCACCTAGAACTTGATTCTAATCTTGGAAAATGTGAGTGGTGATAACTTGACTCGGGTTTTTTTTGGAGATTTTCTCCTTCGATTCTATTTTAACAGCGGAAGTCTGGTTAGTGGTACAGTAAGAGCTGTTCTTCTTATCTTTTTTATGTTAATTAGTTGTGCATCGTGAAAGTGTTTCCGATTGTTGTTTCATTGATTTTTCATTCATCTTCAATTAATAAAAATTTCAGTTAATTTTCAATGGTTATCATCATTAAAATTTTATTTCTTTCGTAGTTCGTAAAGGTTTAATTTGATGTTTTCATATAAGTCGGTCTTATCAGGTCTGACACCCTGGAAATCGTAGGGAATTGACAAACCCATGAAGTTATAGACCTTTAGTTTTTGAACCCTGTAACTAGTACTACCTTAGAAAATGGGAAAACAGGCTAGGGACTTATAAACCTAAGTTTGTGGAATTGATAACTTTGCATGCATGTCATTGATTTGTTAATCTGCTTTTATTAGTAACCTAAGTTTCATGCCATCTCATTGTGGGGAAGTACAGGGAATAAGGATCACCATAGTTAGGGGTAGGGTTAACTTAGATTTAGTTTAATTATAAATTCAATCTTTTATTGCTCAAACAACTAGGATACCATATGGATTGGCGATTGTGGAATAAATCCTATTGATGACACCTGAACTTAACTAGATTATTACTTGAAAATGATGGGGTACACTGCCCTTGAAAGAGATGCTTTTAAGTGTTAACGTGAGCATTGTCAGCCAAAATTGAAATCCTAAATCTAAAATTAAATTGATAGATCCACCAATTTATTTTCTAGATTTCCAATTAACAATTACAGATCTAACAAAATTAATTGTAGATCTTCAAAAAAAATTATCAGATTTATTCCAATTTCTATAGATTTAATTGAATCTAATAGATCCTGTATAACATTGGCTTTGATACCACGATTGAGGATCGATTACGGCTCAAAAATTCATCAGGCGCAGTGAAAATAACTTTTTAAAATTTTTGGATTCAATTTTCTAGGACCGAGTAGTGCAGATCTCACACATCTAACCCTAATTCTATCAACTTGGAATAACAGGGATGAAGAAACAAAAATTAAATAGATCCAATTAGAGAACTTACAATTACTATCTCTTATCGAGACTTCTATAGAATCCACTAGAGATGAACCGTAGTCAGATGCACGATCTTTTCTCGACTTAGATCCGTACTAGCAGGGTTAAGATTCGTAAGAGGTAGGAGTTATGATTTTATAAATAGAATAGGAGCAAATTTTTCTATCTAATTTTTTGTAAAAAATAGAGGTTATCAAATTAGACCTAGTTTCACTCCTTTATTCATTTCATTAAAATTAACTGCTAACCCTAGTGCCACACAATGTCAAAACATGTGTTCTACTAGGTTTTCTAGAAGTACAACTTCCTTCTACAGTGTTAATTCATTTTGACCGATCAAATTAAATTCAATCGCCTCAAAATTAATCCCGTGACCCATTAATTAAATCCATATATTATATTTTAATTCTAAATTTTACTTTATAGTAAATTGATTAATTAATTTAACTATGAAATAATTTAATTGAATATATCAGTTGCATAATTAGACTTTTAACTAAAATCCAATTAATTTCAATTACACATAAACTACTTAAATTTAATCCATAATAAATTAAACAAATTAAAATTATATACAATCAATTTAATTAATAATTCATTTTTTGTAATTCAATTAATTAAGAATTTATTAATTACACTATGCAAATAATTAATTAAATATAGCAGATTTAAAATCAAATATGATTTATGCAATTTATATTTATTTAACTAATTCTTCCTGGCTCATTAACAAAATAATCCATAGCTAGAAGATCTATGTGCAAGATCCTATAGGATTGTCTTTATATTGGCAATGGGCTCATGGCCCACAGACTGTTGGTGGGTTCTAGAAAACCATCATAGCCCCCAATTAAGATAACTCGCAGCATCTCTAAAATAGATAATATGTTCCTGTAGCTGTTATTGTACTATCCCTTACCAGCTGATATCTAAATTTACATAGAGTAAGGTGCATGGATTTGTCATCCTACATTACTATCACTTCCTTAGTCTAGAATGGACTGTTAAGGCAAGTACCTAACTCATTTGTTTGTGGCCACACACTCACAATCCCATTCCATTAAGGGCTCATCAATATCATCTTAGTAGGTGCTGAGTGACTATTCTATCAACTCATTATCAATAAACACATATTCACTGTCCCACCCAATCATACCCATACCTGAAATCCTGTTATAGACATATTAGGTGTATGTCACAGTGTATGAGATTCCATATTGTGTTGCAATGCTCTCAGATCTAAGGATAAAACAAGTCTTACTCAAGAAACAATTATGACGATGTTACTATATTGTGTTTCCTATATGGATCTATCTAATACCATGTGGGGTTCACATGTACCCATATCCTTGATTGCCTCACAATCAGCTGATGCATATGCTTTACGAGCTATTCCATCCTATTACCTAAGACAAACCTAAGATCAAATAATTTATTATTACAATCATTGGATACTCTACTAATTACTATTGCACAAGTTATAAAACAAGCAGATTCATACCTTTATTTAGTAACACTTAATGTATATAAATACAAAGTTTACATCAAAGGTAAAATATACAAAAGACATAATTCCTACGAACTAAGGCACACCAACAGGTATATATGGGCCTCATATAGGACTGTATGGATCCATACAGGAAACATTACATGGTTTTATCATCTTAAATATTTCTCGAGTAGGACTCATTGTATTCTCAGACTTCAGATTATTGTAACATAACATAGGATCTCATACTTTTTGACATACTACTAACAGGTCGTAATAGGGTTCTAAGTACTGGTATGTGATGAGGTTTCACTCTATTTCTAATATAATTAGTGAGGTTTCTACAACATTTTTATATCTTGTTGATGTGTTTCGTATGTTTATTATGTTTTAGTGTTTTTACGTTTTTTGTTAGTTTTCAGTGTTTAGCTCAAATTTATGTTTGTCTCATGTGATATTTATGTGTTTTGATTTTTTTATGCAGTCACGGGTATTGTTGTTATGCTTGTAGATAGGGCTTAGGTCAAGATCCCCGAAATCTATACGAAAAGGTAAAAAAAACGAGAAGTGTGACCAAGGTAGAACGCGCTACAAGAGTTTGGAGGAAAGACATGAGTTTGTATAGATAGGATGAACTCGTGTAAGTAGAACCAAGATAGACAGAAGATCAAAACAAGAACTACCCGAGTCTGGATAAAATATACGAGTTTATGTACATAAGGTCAACTCGTGTAAATGAATCAAAGATAGATATAAGGGAAATGCGAGAACCACATGACTTCGTTTAGACTATAGGAGTTCGTGTGATTATGATGAACTCGTATAGTGGTACGGCATTTTAAAAGATGTTGATTTGTTTTAGGATTTTATTTTCGGATTAGTCTGCATTTTTTATAGAACTTTGTTTTTAGGGATTTTTTATCCAAGGACTCTGTAATTTTCTCTCCACCTCTCTAAGACTCTTGTTTAGCTTGATTGAATTTATTTTTCAGCAACTTGAGTCTAGTTTTGGGAGATTTTTCTCCACCGATTTGTTTCAAACCGTCGGAGTCCAGTTAACAGTATACTAAGGGTAGTTTTTCTTCTCTTTATTTATTTGTTAACTAGTTATGAACTGCAATTGAGTTCTGGATTTGTGTTTCATGTATTTCTCTTCATCTCTTATCAATAATAATCTCAGTTGATTTATGTATGTTTATTGTTATTGCTCTGTTATTTGTTTTTGTACTTCGAATAGGTTTAATCTTTGAGTTCATATAAATCGGTGTTACCGGCTTTGGCATCCCAAAAATCGTAAAGAATTGACACACCGACGAAGTTACAGACCCTAGTTTCTGAAGCTTGGAACTAGTCCTACCGCAGAAAATGGAGAAATAGGCTAGGAACCCATAAACCTAGGTTTGCAGAACTAATACTTTTGCATGTGTAGCATTCATATATTAATCTGCGTTTACTACAGATTTGAGTTCCATTCCATCTCACTCCAAGGAAGCTAGAGGTTCTGGATCACTTAGTTAGTTTAGATAAGATTTAGATTAGATTAATCTTTATTTTTTATCCGCTCAAACAGCTAGGATCCCAAGTAGATCGGTGATTGTGGTATAAATCATGTGGATTGATACCTGGTCTTACAAGATTATTACTTGACATCTACAGGGTACACTGCCCCTGAAAGAGTCGCTTTTAATTGTTACACTTGAGTGCCATCAAGTTTTTGGCACTATTGCCGGGGACTTATTTCATGCAACATCGAACCAAAGGTCGATTAGTTGGATTGAGCTTCGTTTTGAGAATATTTGTTTATTTTGATTTATTAATTTTTGTGTACTTTATTATTTCTCTAGTTTATTTAATTTATCTTTTGGTTAAGCAAGCTAGATTGTATGCAAACTCTCTATTCTTCAGTTGATTT
>CAOJCR010310379.1:0-10761 GCA_948330485.1 Euphorbia neoarborescens | reverse complement strand
GTCAATTAGGGGAATAGAAACTAGAACCACTAGATAGAAGACAAGCATCTTAACCACTAGGCTAGGAATGCTTTTGCTTACAAGAATGCTGAAAATTAAACACTTAAAGGTAGATAGTAGAATACAAATATAGGATGTTTCGATAAAACAAAGGATTGACGTGGAAAGGACAAGGTATACACGGGGTATTACATCATAACATACATTCCAAGTAATTATAAACAAAATAATACAAATCATACAAAGTACAAAATAAAAAGAATGAGATAAATATAGAATTTTAGATAAATAATATAAGTTATATTATAATTATAAAAGGAATAAAATTAAATTGGAATATGAAAGAAATAAATATTTATTATGGAATTTTAAAAAAATAAGAAGAAAATGTTTATTTAATTTAATATAATACCTTTTTGGGGGATTATGAAATAAATGGGTTAAAATTCCAAATCCCTAAAAGAAGAAAATATAACTATAATAAATCCCTAATTATCTTTTATTGAATTATATTAGAGGTCCCATTTAAACTATTGACTTTATAGGCTGAAAGGGGTTAACCCTGAATTCAATATCTTAGTTAAAATCATTGGAAAAAAATATTAAGATTTTATTATACTGTTTTGGTAAAAAAATACATCAAAATGTCATAATTCATCTTTAAATAATAAAGAAAAGAACTTAGTAGTAAAATAATATTTTAATCATAAACAAAATAAATGAAAAAAGAAATAATAAACAAATAAAAGAAGACAAAAATAAAGGAGAAATAAAAGAGTACAAAAATAAATGACAAATAAATAAATAAATAAATAAAAGAAGGGAGTTTTTTATTCTTTAGAATTACCTCGACAGAGTAATTCCAAATTAATTGAAAGTGGATCCTAGATTTCTTCGGGAATCCAAAATGACTTGGGAACTAAAAGAATTTTAGACTGATAGAAATTTGTTTTCGCAGAAAGAATGCTTTTCTCTGAAAATTATCCCGTCCCTTTAGACTGAGAATGGCCGACTTATCTTAATGTCCTCCAAATTTTGCTTTTTAGACGATTTTTGACCTTTTCTGTGAATTTTAAGTTGGTTCATGGTTTTTCTTGCCTTATAGGTATAAGGATTAATTTTGATTCTCAAAGCAACCTGATAAAAAAAAGTTAATATAGCTCGTATAACAAAAATTGGCTCGTCAAGCGTAAGTGGTTTTCGAGGCCTATTTTTTTATACAAAAAAGAGCACGATGAGTAAGGAAAAAGAAGACATACTTGATTCTTCAGTGAGCACGCAAGGGAGTATTATCATTGCGCATTGTTTGGTCCACTATTCTTGCTTGCTTTGAGATATGGTACTGAAAAGCTTATTTCCACTCGAGCTATGCTTGCTCGAGCTTCGAGATTCAATCTTTTCATTTTTCCCATTTAGTGCTTAAGTAACATAACGTTTATGAACATTTATGCTATGTGATTTAAAATTTTACCCTACTTATTCTGAATGCTTGTACTTTGTTTATGATGAGCATGGCTCATCTTATGCTTTGCAAAACTTGTCATTTATTCGTGGCTTGATTTTGTTTAAGATCTTATGGAGCGGCCTACGTGACTTATTTATGTGATAAAAAAAGATGCTCAGCTGTATGCATGTTTTCATATGCGATTTTGAATATGAATTTATATACGTATGCTATTTTTAGATATAAGGTGTTTATCAGTAGGATCCATGGTTCTTTTGGAAATGATAGCGATATGATGTATTCTTAATTTTTCAAAATTGACATGTGCATTGATATGATATGCAGATGTTATGGCAGCTTAGCAGAAGGCTTTGATAATAAAGGAATTTATTATGCCGAGGAGCTGGCTTGTGCAAATGTCTCGAATTAGGAATAAAATCATATTGTACTATGAATGAGTTACCCCTTGTAGAGAATAGGAGAAACAATTTGATGGCATGTTCCTCCAAGCTTAAGACAAATTGACAAGAATGTTTCCAATTTATATGTGTCGAATACATTTTCATTGGAGTGCAATGTGCCTTACAACCAACATAATGCAATTTCCTTGCTGTGAATACATCTTTTAAACAAAAAAAATTTTTTCTTACATGTGACATCAACACGTCAACATATTTGAACATACACTATACATTATCAATGAACTTAATGGGACTGCCATTGAAAAGAATGAAGGGATTGTATTCCATATGAGTTTCTCTTTAAGAAATATATGAGCTTACTTTAGGACGTAAAATGCCTTCGACTAGAGTATTCTCGATTAATGAGCCGAGTACCCCCATTACATTAGACATCACAATCCTTCACGGATACTAGCTTGACCCATAATTGTAAGTATAACCAGCGGGTTCAATACTTATTGGATATTTATCTTTTATGAGAGAAGCTTTGCTTATGTCGAGACATGCATATCATACATTGGACATTACAATCCTTCATAGCTACTAGCTCGATCCGTAATTATACATACAAATAGCATGGTCAAATTTATCCTAATATATATATATATATATGAAATGAACATACCTTAAGTCCTTTTCAATGTCATTCATGATGAGCTAATGTGATGTATGGTGTACCCAATATGCTAATGTTGAATCATAATATAAGTACAATATTGTAAAGATAAAGTCCGTAAAAGTAAGCTTAAGAAAATAATTCTTATTGCATGAAAATTGTTTGTAAAATACATTATACCAAATGAAAATTGATACGATGAATAAAAAAACATTCACATTTATGCTGCAACTTGTATGGGAGGATTTTATGAAATTCTTCATCTTGTTTGGCTTTGGAAGATAAATAGGGGATGTGATCTGATACGTCGTATCATCCACCCTTTTCCCTATTTTTAGTACTTCGATGAAGGCGTTAAATGTCTTGTATTTCATTTCTCTTTTAGACACATCAAGGATTCCATCCACTAACTTCACAATCAGCTCTGGTATTGTGGATTTGACCATCATCTCGTTCATTACCTTGATTCATCTCTCAAAGTAATGTCAGAATAGCTCACTGTTCGCCTTAAAATGGTCTACTAGCAAGTGCACTAGTTCATTTTGTAGAATATTGGCAAGCCAAGTGTCGTATTCCTTAGGGAGTAAGGATATTACGTGAATATATCTTTGAAATCTGTAAGATTTTGTTAGTTATCAAGAAGTTACAGAGGAATAATAAGTAAACGCAAAGAGTAAATCATAAAACAAATTATATAGAAAATGGAAGAAAGTAATAACAAGGGGAAGGTACAGGCTTCTGCTTACACAACCTTAAACAGATCTGGGTTGCTTTTCCTAACTGATTGTTGAAGATAAGGAGAGGTTACGATTCAAGGTTTCTTGCCCTCTAGTAACTAGGTTTATCGTTAGACCTCGCCTAGATCTTTGAGATCTATACTAAGTTTTCTGCTAGGCCTCACTCAATCTTTCACTCAAGCATTATGGATAGAAAGCAATTTACCTAAGTAAAAACCCCTTGGTACATTCTCTAATTCTCTTGATCCGTCTCAAAAGAGAATGCGTGCATAGAAGATGGTTCCATACCCTTAAATCTCTGGTCAGTCTCAATAAGGGTACTAAATAGACAAGAGGGATCCTACTCTCATATAAAGATTTCTTTTCTCTCTACACAATCTTACTTTTCACTCATCTGCAACCTTGCTGGGAAATCTCACCCAGAGCTAACAGGTGCGTTAGCTTAGCCTGAAGAAGACTACTCACTAATAACCATAATTAATGTTATAGCTTAAAGAAGAAATAACACAATTAATGAAAACAGAAAACTTAATTACATTCAGAGAGAAAGCAATAGGTTGAGAGCAATAAATGCTTCCCAACTACCATATACCGACTATATAAAAATGAATCTATGTATAGAGTTTAAGAAGGGTAAACTTAGAAAGAGAAAGTGATGTGTCTACTTTCTAAGCCATATAAAAAAGATAAAATATTCATAAATATATTTCAGCCACAAAATATTAAGGACAAAATAGTAATAGATCAGATTTCCACTTCTTTTTATAAGGATTTTGGGCTTCCTTAAATCACGCCCTCTCATCATTCTTCTCCGTATTTCTAGCTACCTGCTTTACCTCACTCCTCCTCTATGCTACACTCCGCAACCTTTCCTTTTCCTCAAGGGATTGCCTAGATTCTTCTATTTCCTATCGGCATTGCAACCTGTACGAAATAACACATATAAGCTTTGATTTTATTGTTTCTTTCTCTAATTTCTTCCTTTTCTTAACTGATTTACTACTGATATTAATGGTATAAATTAATCCTATCAAATTCCCCTACATTTGGATGATGCTCGTCCTCAAGCAATCTCAAGAACAACAGAAAATGGAAAACAGAAAGTATTTTGGATAAAGACAGAAGATAGAAGAAAGAGAATATGAGCGAATGAGAAGACCAGATCATTTTGAATAAAGGAAATACTAACAATCAATACTTCACCTTTAGCAAGCAACCAATTAATTTAGATCATAAAGATCGCGTAATTGCTGCTGTAGCACCATACAGCTTCTCACTGTCGTAGTTGCATGCTACATGTTGCTTTCGCATGCTAACACATTCAAAAATCACAACTTTAAATTTTCTTATCTTTTTTTGAATTATTATGTTTTTTACCCTTTTATTATTATAAGTATTATTATTATACTTTGTTTGACATTTTATTATTATTTTATAATTTTTTATATTCTTATAATATTTTCTAGGTAATTATGGCTGATTTTTACAATTTTACATTTGATATGCTTCCGATGTCATATTTTATTTTCATTTTTCTTTGGTTTTTTAATTGATATTATCATTTAATATTTGCTTATATATGTTCTTTTTATGTCATCTGGACTTCAGTTTTATTTATGAAAATACGGGAATGAATCTAGAAAATAGAGCCAAGAAGCCTATTTTTAGGGGTTGTTAAACTAGTGCAATAAAGGGAATTGATTCCTAGATATCCGACCCACTTAATTGCTTGTGGAAAATAATTAAAATTTAGCCAAATTTTTTGAAGAGAAAATAAATTTTCAGGCCCATCACACGTATTTAAAAATTATTTTTTGGGTCTAGTCGGATTAAATTTACCGGATTTATCCGATTACCATATAAATGCATAACCCCGAGCTATCTTATTTCCCCGTTCTAAGGCATGTTATTTCACGAGTCTTGTTTTGAGTACTACATGTTTATTTGTTTCAAATATTGAATGTATCTCATTTATTTTTACTGCTTTTAGATTCTCGTGTATTGTAGGCGGTCGTAACCCCTTTCCCCAATATAATAAATGTATCCCCTCGGATAGCTTGTCTGAAATGGATGTAAATATGTGATTTACTTCATAATATTCATTTTCTTTGTCTTTTTGTGTGCGTTATCACCTTAAAAAAATAAAATCAATCTTCAGATTAATAAAGTACTTTGCTCAAAATTTTGTCGATTTTCATAAATTTATTTTCAAAAGGATAAGTAAGAGTCTTGTTTGGACCCCTCGAATCTCTTGGTATGGCAGCCTTAACCACATTTATCTACACATAATTTCCCAATAGAGCTAATACAGGTTGCAATTCCATTTTATTTCTTTTAGAAATTATTTTTAAAAGGAAAGTAATTTTGAGTTTTTCTAAAAAAACCATTTTGCTTAAAATTAGATTTCTAATAATCCTAAGCTCGCATTCACATGGATTTTCATTAAGGTTCCTTCTATAAGGTCTTTAGCTTACTTCTAAGGCGAAAAGTGCTTTGTAAAAGTCATACTATAATTGCCTAAGAATATCCAATTTTCATATGAACTCCTAAACCCATATTCGGGGCGTACAATTCTTTTAAGTTTTTCTTTCTTCGAAGCCCTTAAGTCGATCTTAAAGCAAAATGTTGTTTGAAAGGAATTAATCTTACTCTCTTAGGGTTTTTATTTCACTCTTTCTCTTCATTTTTTCAGAAAAAAGATTAGCTAAGGCTTCGTTCGCTTGAAAATATAATCCACTCATACCAGTCTCTGCTTCTTGGATCGACGATTTGTGAAAATCTCACAGAAAAGGATAGAAAATTAATTTTTCATTATAAAAACTTTGAAAAAATCTCGTGCTCACACCTATTGCTAGCATCTTTGGCAATTTGTACCCTTAGAAATAACAACTTCAAAATTATTTTTACTATTTTGTTAATGTTCAACCCGGAAGAAATAGTTTCAAAGCTCAACTTAAGCCTAGCATGAGTACTTGCAATTCAATATGTGTTTGATTTTTTATGAACATTTTAACCCTTATATCCTTTACTATGAAAAGTTTGGTGCAAAAAATTTATTCCAAACTCAAAGTTTTCATAATTTATAAATGAGTGGTGTTTGAATTCAAATTTTCTTTAAAACTGCAAAATAGATACTGATCTCATCCTCTTCTATCAAAAATATGAACCTCGGGTACACAACCAAAAGAATTACATCCAACATGCTTATAATTCTCTCTATAACATACTTTGAGAATTATTTTCTTTATAACTCTCCATCTGGTGTGTTACTTCTTTTAGCTATTGGACTTAAGAATTCGCCCATTCGAGATTAGAGGAACTGTTGTTAGGTCTTCTCTAAACATTCAACAATGCCTTGGTGAGATTTGCTCCATCCATTTTCTTTATTGAGTTTTTCTTTGGGTAGAACAAACCCTAATTTTACTCTATTTAGGTGCCAATTATTAGGTTATGTTATCCTAGGATTCACAAACACACATAGTAAACATACCAATTTTGCAAATTTTAAATTCAAAAATTGATCTTAGAATGATTTATTTAGTAGATTAAATTAGTCAATTTATTTTAACCAATAACAACAACATTAAACGAATAAAAATAATAGAAATAAGGTGCTTACAGATAAATCTTTATAGGAGACGACTGAGTGGTCTATCCAACTACACCTTTTAATGCATAAACAACTCGTGATTTTAGATCTATTCTAGCGGAGGAAAAATGGGAGAAGGAAAGAAGGTATGGGATAGCCATCTATCAGATTTATGTCTCCCAATTATATTTTATTTGCTGCCATAATCCATGCTTAACTCATATTTAATCCCTAAATAGGAATTGAGTACAATTTTATGTAATAACCCCTTAAAATTTTGGTTATTCACAAAAAAAAATATATGCAACATATTTTGTTTCAGTTTATTCTTCGCTCCCGTACATATTTAATTTATATACACATGTATATATATTTAATATTATACATTTAGAGACTAACTAAATTAATGAAATAAACATCTAAATATTTTATTCCATAAAATTATAGAAAACTCATATTTTTTATAAATACATTAAAGTCTCAATTTAATTAATATTATATATACATAAACACCTTGATTAAATTATTTATGCAATTTAATAAAGTTAGCCTAAAATTTGTTTAAAACAATCAACATATAAATTTTCATGGTGTTTACTCATCCTCTCCATCTTAACTATACAAGACGGTATAATTTCGTATATTCTGAATCAAAACTTCAATGAGAAAGATCCAAAGGGACTACCCTGTATTGGTAGTTGGCCTAAAGCCACATACCACTGGTGGTTTCTAGTAAACTATCATGGCCTCCAATTAAGACAGCTGCATAGCCTCTCTATAGGGAATCTGTCCTCATAGCTATCACGTGTTATCCCTTGCCAACTGATATTCAAATATGAATACTAATATGTATGAACTCTGTTGGGATAAGATCAATCCCAAGTAAATTAATTGCACAATGAAAGTATCATATTTAATTTTACCCCGTATATGATCTCGTAATCGCAGGTTATGTCAATTTCGTAGAGCATACTCTATTAATGGTGAAATAAAATTAAGATGGAGATGGACAATAGATAAAAAAAGATTTAGATACGAAACTTATGGGAGTCTCTAGAAGAGTCAGTAAAAAGATATATAGATCCACCATATCAAGATGCACATTACTATCGACTCTAGATCAATAGTGAATAGTAACGGGCATGAATCTGTCATTCCTTATCTAATAATCACATTTCTTTATCTAGAATAGATTGTTAGACAAAATGCGTGCCAAAATCATTTGGGTGTATCTATACACTTAATATCACATCCCATCAAGTGGTCGATGATATCATCTCAATGGGTGCTGAGTGGCATATCCTATTAACTCATTATCAGCATATACATGTTCACTAACCCAGCAAATCATACCCATATTTTGAATCTTTTCACAGACCCATTAAGTTTATGTCAAAGTGTATGAGATCCCATGCTATGCTATAATGATCTGAAGTCTAAGGATGAAATAGGTCATAGTCAATAAACAATATGATGAAGAAATCATGTCGTGTTTCCTGTATGGATATGTCTAGTCCCATATGCAGTCCATATATACCTACATCTTGAGTGCTAAACAGCTAACCAGTACACGTGTTTGTTGTTCCATTCATTCCCAGATCTAGAAAAACTAGGATATACATTTATGATGTTAATCATTGGATACTCTATTTATTTCTATAGCACAAGATAGAAAATAAATAGATTCATGCCTTTTTTAAGTAACACTAAATTGTATATAATACAAACTATGATACAAATGTACAATATACAAAAAATCAATCCCTATAAACTAGGGCATACCAACAAACTCATCACCGTATTCTCTACTAATCACATTTCCTGACCTAGAAAGGATTCATAGGTCAAATGAGTGCTAAAATAATTTATGTATTGTTATACACTTTCAATCCCATTCTATCATGTGGTCAAGTGATATCATCCTAGTAGGTTCTAAATGGCAATGTTATCAACTCATTATAAACACTAACATGTTCATTAGCATACAAAATTTTACCCATATTTGGCATCATATTATAGACCTATTAGGTGTATGTGAAAGTGTGTGAGATTTTATATTGATGTTATAATGATCTCAAGTCAGAGTATATAATGATATCTACATGAGAAACACCTATGACGATGAAATAATGTAATGTTTCTTATATGGATAAATCCAGTAGTTTGTAGGGCACACATATACCTGCACTCCTGACTTACATACTAATAACATGCGCAGTGAGACACTACTATATAGTAAGATAGTATACAAGTCGTTAGCTCTTTCCATTCTTATGGCTAGAATAAAGTTTGGATATAAATTTATATCCATTACCTTTATGCTTATGGTCTCATATAACAATGTGTCAACACTTGATAAACTAAAGTAAGTTATGACAATGGATACTTATTTATTCATAGCATAAGATATACGATAAAATGATTACATACATTTATTCATGTAACTTAAATTTGCATATTTACAAACATACTGCAAGAAAGATATGCAATTGAGAAACCAGTGCCTATGAAGTGAGGCACACCAAGAATCTCTCGCTTGCACTATTATCAAGTAGGCATAATGTTAATCCCTTTAAATCTAGTCTTACCATGGTGTTGTACGATAGCCAATTCCTTAGTTAACAGATCAATGACATTGTTTCTTGTGTTAACCCTTTACATTATGCATCACTTTTGTCCTCAATTTTTCGATTAAAGTGATATGCATTGAATACCTATTTAGATCTCAGGTGTGATTGAGGCACCTTAAGCTTGTGTGATGTCCACGTCATTATCACTGATGACATTAACTCAGTTTATGAGTGTTTTTCCATCTCCTAGCCTTTTAAGCTCATCCCTATCCAAATATTTTAATACAGTACATACATACAGTTGGGTATCCAATCACTATAGTAGAATAAGATAATATAGCTATTTTTGCTTGATGCAAAATCAACATCATATCTTATACATAATATTATACTCGTGATGTATCAATCTTACTTAATTTTAACCTATATCACATAATTCCTAGTTCTAACCCATAGAACATTGGAAAGAATCCTTTTTTTACCTTGTCCATATTAAATCATTTCAAAATCTTATCTATGCAAAACTCCCAACTTAGGCCTATAAGTTGATGTGATATATCCCCATAGATCCAAATCTTGAGGATAATTTTATCTTTTCCTGAATCCTTTATCACAAAACTGAGTTAAGAACCCTAAAGGTCTTACTCCCTTCTTTGTATTCGGATTTCTTACATTTTAATCGAAAATTCAATTTGAATCTCTTTTCCCCTTGTGCGGTTGATTGTTTACGGGAGCAAATCAGTTCTCTCATCGAGGTCCACCCTTGCATGTTCCGTCGCTGAAGCCAGGATCCACACTACTCGATAGCGAGTTTGATTTGATTTTCTCTCTCAATCTTCGTTTTTAGTATAAGTTGGAACTGCTTAGATTGTGCATGTGATTGTATTCATTGCTATTCCATTCATACTTGTTAATTGATCTTACCATTGAAATTAGGGTTAGTAATTGTTGATTGTTATTGATTTCGTGCGTGTTGATTTGATAGCATCGTAATCTTAAAAACTTATTTGATTCATATTTGTTCTGCGACCCAACTAGACAACTGGAAAACCGGGATTGACAACCCTTGGAACTTAACCGGACTTAGTTTCTTTTTTATAGAACTAGGTGGGCCTTCCGGATAACCTTACCCTAGATGCTTCAGACAGTAGGATTGTCTATCGAAACTCTTGTACATTTTTAATATTCGATTGCTTTTTCTACTTTAGTATTAATCAGTTTGCTTGATCGATAAGGACCATCCCCATTAATCTTCATAAAGACAGTTGAATATTGGTTAGTTGTTCGTTTATTCTTGGACAGGGAGTTGATATGGTGATTGATCGTAGTTAGGAGTAGGAGTAG
>CAOJCR010309088.1:0-11103 GCA_948330485.1 Euphorbia neoarborescens | reverse complement strand
ATCTGCTTTCCCTAAAAATAGCGGTTGGTAAATGCAAAGTTGATTTCTTTAAAAACTGAAAAAGCTGTAAAAGTTGTTTTTTTGAGAAGAGCGTTTGGTAAATGTAAAACTGCTTTCCTTAAAAGCTGGGAAAGCTGCTTTTTAGAGAAGCTATAATTTGCTGCTTTTTGGGAAAGCAGCTTTCCCAACTTTCTCAGATTTTGACAACAACAATACCAAACTGGGCCTTAATAAATAGTAAGTATTTAAAGAGACTGTAGCTAATAATTAAGGGTAGAAATTCAAAGACTTGCCAATTGCAATTCATGCAAGTATATGGGGTCCTTTTGTTATAAATTATATCTCCAGGGATTTTTTTGATATAATTTGGAAAGTCGAATGGCGTTAGCTGTTATTAACCGTGGATCTATAATTTTGAAACGACAGTGGATAGAAAGTTACTTTCCGATGTTTGAATAATAATTTTCTAATTCGAAATCCAATCCGCGCTCATGTCAATCGAATCTCCGCCGTTGATCGACAAACCCCGCATCTCGACCCGCTGCCTTCCTGTCCCTTCTAGCCACTGACACATACCCTCCATTTGCTCTTCGTCAAGAGTTGTACTCGATTAATGGCGGCGATTCTCTAAATTCGAACGGCGGAGGGAAAATGACGACGATGGAGAAGCTATTCGTTGAGACATTCGAGCAGAAGAGGAGGATAATCGATCAAGTCAAGCACCAGATCGATCTATTCGACCGCCATCTTGCTTCTATTTGTGTTCTTGATGGAATTGATCCTCCTTATTGGCTCTGGTCTCCTTCTTTTCCGCCCATTTCCTCAGATTTGAATGGTATTTTCTCTCTCTATCTGGTTCTTTTTATTCAAGGGATAAATAAAAATGTATTCGCTTCGGAAATTGAATGCTTGGCGTCCTGTGAATGACCTATTTCTTCGTCTCCTTTGAAAGAGTGAATAAACCTTATTTTTAGTCCTTGTCATTGAAGTTTATAAATGGGTTGACTTTGGTTTTGGAGGAAAAAAAAAAAAAACTTATTCCGCTTGTCATTTTTTGAAACTGCATTTAGTATACAAGGAGTTAATCTTATACTTGTTTAGAATTATTTCTATATTGAAAAATCATTTTTTTTATTACTTCACCAGATATTTTTGGCTCTAGGTAAAAATATGTAACGAAGTGCATTCTGTACGTTAGTTAAATATGTGTACGTTCCTCTATGTAAAAGCAAAGTTTCAACTGACATTGGCTCTGTAATGATTGAGGACGGCTATACTACTATGGCAAATAACTTAAACTTCGTTTCTGCCAGTTTTAATTATTCATGGTTTTCATTTCTGTGTTGCTGTTACGTAATAGGAGTCCTTTGGCCGGCATGTGTTCTCTATTTTATTAGCTTAAACAACTGAAACCAAGATTGCTGGAGAGATTAATATGGATACCGTTTCAATAGAAGGGATAATTGCACTGAGTGTTTGATAACTGTTTAAGAATTATGATCATTGAAAATTGCTTTTTTTTTTTGGCAAATGAGAGTGTCTATGTTGCATCAGTTTTGTGTTTTAGCTTGCGGGTCAGCTAGCATTTACTTTAATTATTATTATTTTTTCCTTTTGTTTTGAAAAGAAGGGCATCTAGTTTTCTGTTTTGAACTAGTTGGCTGAGGTCAAAGCTTTTAAAATCAAATGTTCTCTTCAAATCCTGTGTCACAGAGATCAGAAAAGAGGAACTTATATCTGGACTCGTACTTCAACATTCTCGATCTACAAATCCTCACTTCAGTAGTCATTACTCTATACATCAAGAGCTCATTGTTACTGGTCGTAACAAGGGGTTACTGAATGCTTCATGCACGGAAGTTTATGCTTCAAATAATGGCATAGATGCTGGTGATACAGTGCCTCATTTGCCTCCATTTCCCCCTGATGACACTCAATGCACTTTCAATGGTGTTTCTGAGCTAGATGGCAGTGTTACATCTCCTCCAGATTGTAAAGATGCAAGAATACCAGAAAATTTTCAAGATCCTGCTCAGTCATTTGTAAAAATTCAAAGATCCAAATCCAGGCAAAGGGCTTTAGAGCTTCGCAATAGCGCAAAAGCAAATAAGCAGAAGTCATGTGATGAAAATGCAGGTGCACATAGTAGCCAGGAAAAAGGGTCCACGATTAATCCCGTACAGTATGATCATTTTGATGAATTGGTGCCTGCTATAACTGTTGATGCCAATAACGAATTTTTTAGAAAAAAATCAAAAGGCATAGAATCTGCTGGAAAGGAAACGAACTGTGACATTGACTATGACAGAAGTATAAGATCTGGAAGTTGTAGCCAGAAAATCATCTATGCAAATAATGAATTTTTTAGAGAAGAATCAGAAGGCATGAAATCTGCAGGGAAGGAAAAGAACTGTGACATTGACTTTGACAGAACCATAAGATCTGAATGTTGTGTCCAGCAAATTAGCTACGTGAATGAGACTGGAAAAGATGATGATAACCTTTCTCACGTTGCTGAGGAAGACGGTCTTCAAATTTCTTTAAATTGCCCACTGCCGCTACCTAATTGTGTCGTTGGGTTATTAGAATCCTTTGATCCTTCTGTTGTTGCTAATTCAAGTACTGTGGCAGAATCAAACTTGGTTGAATGCAGGGGCAGCAAAAATAACAAGATTGTCTTCTGTGATAAAATGGCAGATTCTCGGACTTCAATCTCTCAAGTCAGCACTCAGAAGGAGCCTTTTGAAGCAGGTAATACTTCTTGTGTTGCTCAAGTAGATGATGAAGATAAAAAGTCTCTTGAAAAATCAGCAAAGCGCTCTGTCTCCAACAGTGAATTATCGAAATTGTTTGAGTCGTCCCCTGTTATCTCTAATACAACTTATGAAGCAAGAAAAGCAAGTAGAATGGATAAAGGGATTACGGAAAAGGATAGCAATATTTGTGCTGCGAGAATTACAAGATCCAGGAGTTCTCAGTTGCAAATTAACTGCATGAATGAATGCCTGGAGATGGGAAAATCTCACAGTAATGGCAAGAAAAATAGTGCTGGCAAAACAAAAAAACTGTCAGACAATGCCCAGGAGGTTGATGCAGGAAACATTGCTCATGGCTGTAGCTCTTCTTCTACAAAGAAGCTTAATAATTTTAATAAGTTACCAAAAATAGGTGTATCTCCTGATGCTGCAAAGGACAGTGGTGGTGTACTTCTGCAGTCGTTAGGTAATTCTTCAAAACCCCTTCAACATACAAGTTTTGTTGAGAAAGGAGCTAACCTTCTGATTCCTTCCATTATTCAACCAAATGTCCTGCCTTCTACTGCAAGCATCATGGCAGATAATGTAACTGAGATGTATTTTAATGGCGTTGCTGAGACTTGTTCAGTCACCTCCAACTCCAACTCAGGGGGTGCTGACTGTGGGGTGCAACGTTCAGAATCAAGACCATCCAATGATTGTCCTATAGCTGCGAAGCCCAAAATACTCGATTTTGATGACGTAGAAGATAGCGACTTGCTTAAATCTTTTAATCTGGGATTAGAGAATAAACAAGAAGGTACATCAAATAAACACCATTTCTCTTTGCTACTGTCTAAGGACACATTGGATGAAGCAATATTGAATGAAGTCCAAGAAAAGCCTTGCACGCCTATTGTCATGCCATCTCAAAATGAGCAGGACGTTTCTAGAAAACAAGAGAAAGTTAGAAAGGTCTCATCTGAAGCAAATATGAATGATAATGCTGATTCAGTGGAAGAAAGAACCTTTAAATCTGCTCAGCAAGAAGTGGGCTCATTCATTTCCTGGAGTGGCTGTGCAGTCTTTATGGGTTCATGGCCTCAGCTTAAGCGAATGAAAATAGGAAGTCAACCTTCTGATTTCCTATCTCCAAGCTTGACTTTAAATCAGCCAATTAACAAATATCATGTAAGCTGTATACTCGACTCCTGTACTAGATAATCAAGATACTTTCTGAAATACTAAATATTTACATGTATTTCAGATGGGCGATGCACTATCAGATGCTCTTACAAGTCCAGTTGAAGTTGCAGGTGGGGATGTGGAACAACAAAATCTAGAAGAATCTAAAATTCATATGTCTAAGCTGCATGATAATGAGGTATTTCTTCTCTAAGTGCAGCTTTTGAGATTAATTGGTTTGGTTTGCGTAAGAGCAGCAAGTTTGTAGAAAGACATTGATGCCATGTTTCACATTACGTTTTTTGGTGGTTTTAGATTTTAAAAACTGAAAAGATTAAAATTTATATTACTTATCAGAGTTTTCATCCACTTTAAGTGTCATGCAGTAGAATGTGATTACATTTTGATTAGTTGTTTCTCATGGAATTGCTGAGGTGAATGATTGAATATTTCAAGTTCAAGCTGCAGCAATTCTGTGGTTCATGGGCAGCAAAAATCATCTTGAAGAATGCTATTGCTATGTAAATTACCAGAAGACAATCCAAATCTTGATCTTTCACAGTGTTATTAAAATTTGAAGTGCTCGCCTAGGCGCTCAGGCGAGGCGAGGTGATGCCGGAGCGCCTCGCCTGCCAAGGCGAGCGCCTCAAGCAAATATTGGGGCAACAGAGTTGGTGATTCATTAAAAAATAAAAGATGGAAAGATTTAAGCATGAAGTAGAAAAAATAACAAAATTTATATCGGGCATAAATTCCCTTTTATAAAAACTAATATCATAATTAAGGTTTTTCAATAGATGTTAGCCTATCCTGAAAGTTTTAGAAAAGACACATCATTAATTAAAGGTGCAAGAAAAGAAAGACTGAATTTGAGTTATAAAAATAAATAAATTTGAAACTTCAATGTGATTGTACCCTTTCCTTCAAGGGGCGCCTCACTTTGCTCGGGCAAGCGCCTAGGACAGCGCCTTCGGGCAATTTGGGGTTGTAGCGCCTCAAGGGCGCCTAGCACTTTTAATAACACTGATCTTTCATTGTTATCACTCTAAAAGGTGCTGTTGCTTTTAGAAGATAAAAACTCATTAGGATTTTGTGGTAGTTCTGATCAGGCTTAAAGTAAAGTTCTCTTTAAGTTCTTGACATGAAGTTACTGCTGGCAAAACTCATGAATATCATCTCCTAAAGTAAAACATAATTTGCATTAGATTTTACTTTGTTGGGCTGTCATCGAAAATAAATTGATTTTAATCAATCTTAGGTGGGTTCAATCTTGCGTGCTAATTTATCTTGGCCAAACCATTCATTATTTTGAACATCTATTCTCTGATGGGACTTGTTGCTTTAGAAACACGTATTCAGGTATTTGGGCCCTCCGGTGTGTTACTGAGGCTGCCTTTCTACATGTGTTAAATAATTTTATGGGAGAATCAAATTAATGGTTCTTTGACAATGTCTTATGAAAATTTAGGAGCTAAATAGTATTATGAAGAATGCCTGTCTGCGTACAAATTTATTTTGGCCAAACCATTCATTATTTTGAACATCTATTCTCTGATGGGACTTGTTAATTTAGAAACACGGATTCAGGTATTTGGGCCTTCAGGTGTGTTACTGAGGCTGCCTTTCTACATATGTTAAATAATTTTATGGGAGAATCAAATTAATGGTTCAATGACAATGTCTTATGAAAATTTAGGAGCTAGACAGTATTATGAAGAATGCCTGTCTGCTGTATCTGACAGGTCGCAATCAACTTGGAAGGGAAGGGTGGAATTAATGCTTTGACTCCAATGCTTGAACAAGTAGCAAATTCTGCTGAATGCTTGAAGATACTACCCGATGGATGTTCTCAAGGCTGTTTGCTAGACAAACCTGAAGTGGCAGGTCCTATTAGCACTGTGTTTGATGCCATGAGACAGCACACCACTGTAGATAACCAAGTTTTATTCCAAGTTAGTCATACTGAAGACACCATTCAGGAAAGGAAATATAATTTTGGAGAGAAGAACAGCCTCTCACATCATTCATCCGGTTCTCCTAACAACCTATCTGAGGCTGGTACTGATAGAAATATGCCGGAGCTTGAGGGTTTTTTTGTTGATTCAGATGTCCAACGCTCATGCACAACAGATGAAGGAATTGACTTTGACAAGCTGGATCTTCCTCCTACTGCACTGAGTAGGGCAGGTGCTCAGGATCAGCTTTGTCAATCCACTGGTCTGGTCACACCACTTCCACATTCAACAGCGTATGAGTTCCACAAAGCACTAAATTTATATCGTTCTATACCAAATGGACTCTTGGAGGGCATGGAACTGAAGAGCATGCTTAATATGGACGGCTATGAGATTGATGTACTCAATTCCAGTTACAGCTGCTTGAATGACGTAGTGAACAATGATCTTCATGTGAGGTCCCAGCCTGTCTCTTTGCTACATAATGCTCAATCGGCATGGGACATTTCAAAACCTTGTATATCTCCAGTTGGGAAGTTTTGGGAGGGAATGCCGCCCAAGTCTGGCAGTTCTGGGAAGCGGGTGAGTTCAATTCCAGAGCTTCCCTGCATCGGTGAAGAAAACGAGAATGCAGATGGTGTAGCTGATGCATTGTTGGAAGGAAGTTGTCCACAAGTGGAAACGAGCTTGTTTAAAAGAGAGCCACTAGCTGACGTAACTAAACAGTCAAATCCTCTAACATCAGTTTGTGAATCTGAGATACAAGATGATAGAAGTAGTATTGCTTCGATGAATACAGAATTAGGCTACAGTGGCACCTGTGATAGGATCAAAAAGAAGTCGAGAGACCACAATAAAAGAAGATTTACAAGGAAGGAGAAGGAGAACCAGAACACATCACTTGGAGGATGTGGTGTTAAAAAAGGCAAAGGATCACTTCAAAGCAGATTTAGCAAGCCAAATCTATCTGGCAAACCTGGTCCAAGGAAAGGAGGGACCAGTCTCTCAGAGGAGGAGCCTAAACATAACAACATTGCGTCAAATATTACTTCCTTTGTACCACTTGTGCAACAAAAACAAGCGGCTGCAGTGGTTACTGGTAATTTTTAAATCTTCTCTTGCTTTGCCTGTTTGCACAATAATAGTTGACTTTCTGGGATCTTCTTCTTTCCTACCTAGTCTGAAGTTTCTGAATTTCATTTGTTATCCTAAATCCTACTTGAAGTTGGCGTTCATATTGCAATTTATTTCCCATTTACTTTTGTTTAATGGCCATGTGGCTTTACTTTCACCACCTTCTTCATTTCAAGGTCTCATTAATCAAACTAATGCTTTATTGAGCTTGTTTTATTATTACCACCACTATCGTAGTCGTCGTCGTCGTCGTCATCATCATCATTGTTATCATTATTATTATGGCTCTCTTTGCTTTATTTCTTTTAAACAAGGTTACTCTCTTTATCCTATCCAAGTCCTGAATGTATTTGCTGTTTTAATAATTGTGTAAATTATATGATGATGCCATACTGATATTCCTTTTCAATAGTCGTGTCCATTGAAAATGTGATTATGCTAAAGTTCCCTTCCTTATGTTGGCTTCAAAAGTTATGGCTCATCTAAAAGTTTAAACTTCTATGATCATAGTCCAAAAACCACTCAATTAAAGTTCAAGCTTGTTGGTAAATTAAGTTTTGTGCATAACCTGCATATCTTTTAGGCTTGAAGGGTAGCATGAAGCATGTAGCACTCTACCTTGTGCTAAATTTTTTTCTATTAATAATGGGAGTATGGTTTAAGAGGTTTTGATGGCTTATAAAAAAGAAACACTTGATCTAAACGTTTAAGCTTATAGACTAGGATTAAAAAAATACTTTTTTTTTTCTAATTATTATTATCTCTAACAAGCATTGCATACTTGATGAACCACCTGCTAGATTGCTACTGGCTCAAACTATTTCTATTGTTCTATTTTAATGATCAAACTGATGACATTATCAGTTAATATAAATGGATCACAGATGTTGAAGAATTTGAATGCAACATTAACACGTTATTTGTTTAACTGCAGGAACGGTGCATGATATTTAAATATTCTGTTTTCTATGTTTCAATGGGTAATATGTAGAATTTTTTTTTAGGGAAGAGGGACATCAAAGTGAAAGCCCTAGAAGCTGCTGAGGCAGCAAAGCGTCTTGCAGAAAAGAAGGAGAATGAACGGAAGATGAGGAAGGAAGCCTTGAAAATTGAGCGGGCAAAGATGGAAGAAACAAATTTGAAAATGTTGGAGCTAGAGAAAAAGAAGAAAGAAGAAGAAAAGAAGAAAAAGGCTGCTGATATGGCTGCAAAGAAAAGACAGAGAGAGGAAGAAGAAAGAAAGGAGAAGGAGAAAAAAAAAATGCGTGTTGGAGAAGCAAAGAGAAACCATCTAGAGCTTGAGAAAAAGCTGCAGATTGAGAAAGAAGTAAAATTCCAACCACCAGTCACTTGTACACGTTTCTCGTATAAAGTTGCATTGAGTTTCATTTTTCAGAATATTGTAATTATTTGAATGCCCATTTTAGGACAAAAGAGCATACGATAGGAAGGAATCCAAAAAGTTTGAGAAAGCAAAAGTAGATAACATTCTTCGAAGTGTGCCTGCGATGAAACCTCCAACTATCAAAGTTTCAACAATTGGAACCATCAATGCAGGCATCAGTGCAGAGGACCCTGAAGCTTTATCTGAAGATAATCCAAAGGTAGAGATATAGCATCACTGTCCTTAGAATATTAACTGTGATGCTTTGAATTCAATTTCTTAAGTTTAATGACCCTTTTCATTTTTTAATATCGGGTTGAACGTTATGCCAATTGCAATTAAATTAACTACTTGCGATTAGAAAGAGTTAGTAATCTTGAGATAGTCAAGGAGAACCCCAAATAGAATGTTTTGATTTATTTTTTCTTTTGGTGAAGTATTTTTGGGTTAATCCTAATTCTGAAGTAGAAACAACTCCATAACTTAAGGCTGTTTCCCCTATTGAAACTGGAAGGATTGAATTCTAACAAGTTCCAAATCTAACAATAAAAGTTTCCTAGAAATGCCTTTGTTTAAAGAAAAGAAAATAAATCATGCACGAATCCCGTAATCGAGTTCGTTGTTTTGCGTTCTATATGTTTACTGTCATAAAACTAAGATCACTTAAAAATGGGGGTCTTAAATGGTGGATTCCTTGAACTCTATACTTAAGAAGCCTTTCTCTCAATCCTTAACTTCAAAGGAATGAAAGTGTGGCAGTTTTGGGAAGAAGCATTCACATAACTACTGTGTGAATGTGATTTTTAAGGCCTTTAAAGGATGGGGGGTTCTTCTTTTTGACCTGCTGGGCGACAGTTGGCATTGATTTCATTATGTGTTATGATTCTGATAATATAGGTATTGGGCTTCTTTGGCAATCCAAGTCAGAATCACAGCTTCGTATCCAATGTTTGTCAAGAACAATCATACGAGATATCTCCATATAAAGATTTAGATGATGAAGATGAAGATGAAGATGGGAACATACGGAACAATAAATATAAACCTTCATGGGCAAGGTTTGTGTCTCAAATTTATCTTTATTCTAACATGATGTTCTTTCTTCTTTATAGGAAGTACAAAGATGCTAGTTGCATATGCAGCAATGTAGGTCTATATTGTATTAGTATCTGTTGTTCATTATATTATGTATTTGGAAAGATAAAAAAACTCTCTCCGGCCCAAATATGTTACATGATATAATAATACTGTTGCCTTTTGAGACTAGAACCTGTCTGTACAAGGATTAATAAAGAGCATCAATATTGTTTTTACTTTTTACAGTAAAAGTCAGCTGGCTCTGTTTGTTTCATCTCATCAGCAAAATATGGATCCAGAGTTGATTTTCTCTCAAAAAGACTTTTGCAGTATATCTGAAGGTACTATAGAGCCTTGGTTTTTCATGCGTCTGTTATGCTGCTATTTTTCTGAATTGAAATATGATTGCTCTTTGTAGTTCTCTTGCCCAGAAAACTTCAGGAGATAAATCATGCACGGTGATGAAGTTGGACAAATTCACATATTCATTTGTCGGTTGAACTGTTCATGCTTAACAAAAGGTGTGTTTCCCTTTTTTCTTTATTTTCTTTTTCTCTGGCAAGACAAGGCTTGTACTTTTAGAGCTACATTGTGGGGGTGTTGATGCCATCAATTTTTTGGACCCTTGAGGCTAAAATTCTCATGATTAAGAAGGATATAAGACAGAAAATGGTAAATAATGCATTTTACACTTTTTTGTAGCACAATCACAGACATGCATTGATAGAAACAAAACTAAGAACATAAATGGTGAATTTGCTAAATGATTGAGCCTTTCGTTTTTTTTTTTTTTTCTTAACAGATGAGCAAAAATCATGTACCCTAGTGGAGCAGGTGATTTCATTTTGGCAACCAGTAGCTGAAGACTGTAAATTTATAGTAATGTACACACTTTCAACGCAATGTCTAGGATAGATCCTTAGCAAGCTTAGCCAACTTAAGAAAATGTCTCTGAGACCAACTGATGCACTGCAGTGTTTGGTTAATTAAACATCCGAGGCAACTTTGTTAACCTTATATTGCCATAACTGCATGATACATATAAGCAGCAAGTCTTTATTCTATATAAGGGGAAATTACAAGTCTTTATTCTATACAAGGGGAAATTATCTCCCATTCCATAAATTTTTTGGCCTCTTCTCAACCGATCAAGCTCAACCTTCCTATGGTATGCATGGTGTGCCTTTCAGACCATTGATAGCTGTGCCAGTTTGGGTCTACAGAAAGCATTCCTAAAAGCTGCTTTTAGAAAAAAAACTGGTATTTGTACGCTTTTCTAAAAAGTTGTAGTTTTGACTCAGTGAAAAGCTGTTATAGAAAAGTTTTAATTAGGGTTAGTTTAGAAATGATATTATACTGTTTGAACCTATTTATCCAATGATATTTTTTGAAAAAGCAGTGCGATAGCAGTTCCAAACTGACCTGAGAAAGAGTAACTAAATAGAACTAAAGTTCCGAAAAGAGCAGATACTTTCAGTATATCTTCTTATCGTCAGCATCTCAAACTGGCTCTAGCTTTACGAGTACGGTTCCATTGCAGTTTTAAGAAGAATGAGTTTAGAATGATGCTGCTTTGTTTAAATATTTATAATGTTCTTAGTTTGTATGAAGCCGATGCATCCATTTTTCAGTG
>CAOJCR010308105.1:0-10197 GCA_948330485.1 Euphorbia neoarborescens | reverse complement strand
GTGTATTGTTTTCCGCCAATACACGTGTCTATAAGTTAGGTCGTCACAGTTGGTATCAGAGCCAGGTCGGTTCCAGAGCTTACTAGCGTAAGTCACTTGGAACCGAATTAAAATTTAGGTTAGAGACTTTAAAACTTAGTGTGAGAGCTGGGTAGGTAGATTGGGGTGAACTATTTGCTTACTTGTTTATATGTTTATGTATGCGATTTGCATGTGTTTAAATTGTTTTTGTTGCTAATTTTGAATCGGCATCTCAGGATGCCTCCTAGACGTGCTTTGACATCCGAGGAGGTCGCCCAGTGCCGACTACAGGCTATGGAGGATGTGGTGATCGCCCTTACGAATCATCCGGCCCAACCAGTGAATCTGGTGAACAAGGTCAACAACCAAACCGTATTTGATCGGTTCGACCACCATCGACCTCCCACCTATGATGGCACTCCTGACCCGGTGGTACTTGAAGAATGGGTCAGAGTCATGGCTAAGCTTTTCATTGCGACCGGCTGCCCTGCCACGGAGAAGGTGGCTATTGCTGCTTATTACTTGAGGAAGGAGGCTGACAATTGGTGGAGCCTCATGCAACCGATTGCCTTGCTGATGCTAACTTTTGATGGGAGCAATTCCCTGCAAAATTGAAAGATCGCTTCTACCCCATCGAGTTGAGGTGGCAGAAGAAAGAAGAGTTCCTCCGTCTGACCCAAGGGAACATGTCTGTGCAGCAGTACATAGACAAATTCACGGAGTTAGCCCAGTTTCCCCCACCTTAATTCTAGATGAAAATGAAAGGGTGCAGCTATATATCAAGAGAATGAACTTCCGCATTAGCAGCATGGTACTTTGTTCTGGGGCAAACACTTTTCAAAATGCGTATGAGGTAGCGCTCACTATATATGCCAAGAAGCAAGAGAAAGAAGCCGCTCGGTGTCTTAATTGGGGGCTATTGTGCGTTTGCTAGAACCTACTAGCAGTCTGCAGGATTTAATCTTGCTGTCAATATAAAGACAACCCCACAAGGATGTTGCACAAAGGAATACTGGATGTGAATAGTTTATTCTATTTGGCATTATCGATATTAATTAAATAAATATGGATTGCATAAATCATATTTGATTTAATTAATTGAAAATTTAATCCAAATTATTTTATTAGTAGATTCGCATGTGGTAGTTAAATTAACTGGTAATTAATTAAATTACACATAGTGAATTATTTAATTAAATAAATTACTTATAATTTTAATTAAATTAATTTTTTATGAATGGTATTTAATTAGTTATAAGTATAATTAGAATTACTTGAATTTTGTATAAATTCAATTATGTAATTGACATATTTTAATTAAATAAATTCATAGTTTAAATTAATTAGTAAATTTACCAATTTGGTCAAATTGAATAATTAAAATATAATGTATGGATTTAATTTAACTATATGCGGAATAATATTTTGGTTCGGTGAATTTTAATTGGACCGATCAAAAGAATTGGACTGTAAAAAGGCCCACAGTCTGCATGATTAACACTTGACTGGGCTAGGTTTTCCTGAGTCCATTTAAAAGTTAATGTTATGAGTTGAAACCCTAATCCTAAAACAAGAGAGTTTGGAAAAAGCAAAGAGAGGAGGAGAGAAATTCTTCTGGTCTTTCGGCTCAGTTCCGCATTATCCGTTCGATCGGTAAAGGCTCCGCTAGCACGGATTCATAGCCCAGAGTATTCCATGTATTACTCTGTGGTTGAATTGAAATAGATTCAACGGATCTCAATTGAGGTAATCCTATAATCCTTCTTTAGTTTCGGGAACCCTAAGGGTTTCAATTAATAGATTAGGAATCAAATCTGATGGAATTTGCCAAACGGTCTTATAGGGATCGGATCCAAAAAATTTTAAAAGGCTTCCGCTGTGTCGATTGGTTTTTCCAAAACCTCCACCGGTCCCCAACAATATGCATATAATATGGAGAAGAAAACCATGCTTGAAGACCTAGAGGCAGTCAAATAGAGACCAAATGAAGGGTTCGAGGGCTACTATCAGAGGTAGTGCGACACCCTAAACAATATGAATGTGAAGCCTCAGAAAGAGGAACTAATTGCAAAATTAATTGATGGCAGCCTGGAAACATATAGGAAGGAAATGAAACCTTCACCTCTAAGTTCAAAGAGGGAAATCCCAGCAAGACTTCTCCTTCTGATCAGGTATCTGACATTCTAGCTGTATCATCTGATACCTTTGGACACGGTATTTGTAAAGTGTAGAAATTTCGGCCTAATATAGAATCTGAAACCATATGTGGCTCATTCTGAGGTAGAAAAGGATAATAATTGCCTCTATCAGGTGACTGCAGGACATAAGACTACCGAATGCACCACCCAATGTAATGTCATTCAACGTTTGATAAGAGAGGGAAAGTTTGAGGAGCCACCTTTGGCATAGCCTAGCACTTTTTCAAAGTAGAAGGTGTGGCAGCAGGTATTAGTGTTAAGGATGAATTTGTTCGTTTTCTTTCTTCCTTTTTGGTGATGTATTTTAAGGCTTAATTTGAAATGTATATCTTTTGAAGCCGTTAATGCAAAAACCTCTATCTTTTGTTTACTTGTATTTATTGTTTCCGAATGGTTCTAGGAATTCGTTTAAACATTCATGTAACATAGCAATATCCACAATGCATCATTGTATAAGAATAATCTCAAAACTTAGAGTGAGTCAAAATGGTGCATCTATCACTTGATTTAACCTCCAAGGAAAAGAGTGAAGGAAAAGAAAAAAATTGATAATAAAATGGGAAGAGATTCCTCAGACATAGAAGAAGACATACGGGAGTTAAAGAATGCGGGGCCTAAACAAATCTCCACTCTCACCGACAAGAGCAAAAATGGTGTCACCCCATTGCTAGATGGGATGTGCCGGGATAATGCTTCAAAGGGATATAATAGCCAAGACATATATTTGTCATATGTTTGGGAGATACAACACTCATGAGCATCATGCAAGGGCATTATATCAAGTTCATAGTCAAATTTTGGGATGCAGTCCACCCCTACATCTGGAACACTATATTGGGGAGCGGCGGAAGGCCCGAAAAATCAATCTGTGCAGTGGAAGCCTGTTTAAAATTTTCTGCCACCAATCCCCAGGAGACCGCTTGGTCAATGCCATAAAATTTAATTCCTAACCTATTAAATTTACTAACTAGGGTTCCTAAAAACTAAGGGGGAAACTAGGTTTACCTTAAATGAGATCTGCTAGATCTGTTTCAATCCTACCACAGATTAATGGATGGGTACTCTTGGCTTGTGAACCCATGCTAGCAGAGTCCTGACCGACCGATGAACTGATGCGGAAGAGCAGACCGAAGGAGCAAAATACCTCTCCTCCCTCTCTCTTGATTTTTGAAATTTTCTAGCCCAAAGTGGCTAGGGTTTTAGCTCTTCAATTAAACTTATATACGAACTGAGGAAAACCTAATTCAGTCTGGTGCATTTAATGCAGACTGGGCCTTTCCTTCAGTCCCATTATTTTGTTCGGCCAATTAAAATTCATCGAACCAAAATAAATATTCCGCATTCAGTAAAATTAAATTCGTACGTTATATTTTAATTACTCAATTTTACCATTTAAGTAAAATGATCAATTAATTTAAACTATGAATTTATTTAATTGAAATTTGTCAATTACATAATTGAATTTATACAAAATTTCATTAATTCTAATTGCACATATAACTAATTAAATACTATTCATAATAAATTAATTTAATTAAAATTATATGTAATTTATTTAATTAAAATTTTCACCATGTGTAATTTAATTAGTTATCAATTAATTAATTAACACATGTGAATCTACTAATTAAATAACTTAGATTTAATATTTCATTAATTAAATCAAATATGATTTCTGCAATCCATAAATTTTTTAATTAATATCCATCAGGCTAAATGGACCAGACTATTCAAAGCCTCAAAGCCAGTATCCCTTTACACAAGATCCTTTTGGGATTGTCTTTACGTTGGCAGCAGAACTGAATTCTGCAGACTATTAGTAGGTTCTAGGAAATGCACAATAGCCCCCAATTAAGAAAGCTAGCAGTATCTCAAATAGAGATGAACCGTCCCAGTAGCTGTTAACTTGTGTTGTCCTTTACCAACTAATCATCTGAAGATATGTGTATAGTAAGGGGCATGAAACCGTCATCCTGCACTACTAAATCTTCCATGATCTAGATTAGACTCTCAAGTCGAATGAGTACCCAACTCATTCGGGTGCGACCGCATACTCTTAGTCCTAATCCATCAAGTGGCCAGTGATAAAATATCAGTCGTAACTGAGTGGTAATTCCATCAACACATTTCCATCACTCACATATTCACTGGCATACCCAATCATACCCATATTTACATCCTGTTACAGATACGTGTGAGCGGAGCGACCTTTTTATAAAAGAGAAAAATAAAAGTACAAATAAAAAAATGAAGGAAAGTTTGATTTTTGAAATGATAGTTTTTGAAAATTCAAGTAAGCCTTGTTTGACTTATATGAAGTGAGATGATTTTGCAAACTATTTCCTAAGCGAGTGGAGAATTCCATTCCTAGTACTCCCTGCTAAGAGGCAGGTCCAAAAAGGGACTTAAGGCTTTCGGAGGAAGGTTCTCCAAACAAAAAGCGCGTGTGAAAGCGTGCTTAAGGTTTTCATAAAACTAAAATAAAACATTTTTGAAAGAAAATAGTTTTTTAGAAAAGAAATTCGAACTCAAATTTCAAGAAAATAATTTTGGAGTCGCCACCAGGATCTAAGCTCATACCGGGAATGAGTTCACGGTGTTGCTCGGATCCAAGTCTCGAATCCAAAACCGTGATCCAAAGATCAGTTTCGGACAAGACATCTACTCATCCTTTTTCAAAAGATTTAATAAGAGAAAATCGACGATGTTTTAAGAAACCAAGCATTTTTATTTGTAAAACCTGGATTGATTTTAATTTGAAAATTTAATGTGATCACGCATACGAAAGCGAATAAATAAAGAGCGAAAAATTAAACACATAATTACAACCTTTTCACAACAAGCTATCCTATAGGGATACATTTGTCAAAAAGGGGATCGGGGATACATCCACGCATACATAACATGCCTAATTGCGTAAAATATAAACAGTTAGCACTTCAGCATGCTTGAAATGGACATTTTTATAAGAAAGGGAAGATATGATAGCTCGGAAACATGCAATTAGGGGGCGTTTGATCCAACTCGATTCGTTGGATCGAACGTTTTAGACCGAAGGATGGTATCGCAGCGATCCGAAAAACATTTTTGGCTAATTTTACGGATAGGCTGTAGTGAAATTTATTTTGAAATTATTTGGCTCGTTTTTTAATTTTTGGGAGCATGCATTTTTTGTGGGTCGATTATTCGACAATAAATTCCCTTCGCGGCACTGTTTTAGCGGTCCTAGACCAACATTGTCAGGTTTCTAAACACAAGCGAAAATTGATAGAAATTAAATTTCTAAGTCACAGATGTAAATTAAAAAGCGCGCTAACTTATCGGCACGACATCGACACATATTTTCAATTTAAAGGGTTGTGGGAACGTAGAGGGAGTGTGCCCGATCAGTGAGAAATGCAGTTAAAATTTAAAAAAGCTATAAAACACTTAAAAAAATAACACATTAGTAATTTCAAGAGTTATTAAACATGTAAAGGACGGAATAAAATGTATTAAAAATCATATTAAAAATTAAATGAAATAAAATTAATTAAAGCAAAATACTATCAGCTTTAGCAACGGAAATTAGCAACGGATTCAAAATTCTGTTGCCAAAATGAAAAAGGAGATTCTGCCTTTAGGAATAGCTACGGATTTAATGGCGAAATTTTCATCACTAATCCGTAGCATACCCATTCGCACATGCATCTTCATTTCAAACCCACTTTTTAGTTCGGTTTTAACATGAACACACCCTAAGCACTATCAAAGGTGCAAAAAACAACTAAAACTCAGCCAAACCGATGACTATTACAAAACAAAACCCACTTATCAAAGAGATTTTAAACTAAATAAAAGATTAAAAACAAACCCTTAAGCATATTAAAAACTCAAATGACAAACCAATAATAAAAATGATTGAAGCAAAGGAATATAGTCTCAGATTTTACCTTTACGTTGAGTATCCGTGAGAGTTTGACAGTTAAAAGTGAACGAAGAATGCCAGTGATGAACCGAGATGAAACCGAATCAATGCTTGGTTTGAGTTTTTTTGTTGTTTGACGATGAATAAAGAGGTGAGGAAACAAGGTGGAGTTGCTGTTCGTTGATGGATGAAAGGCAAAAATTAAGGAAAGAAGAAACTGTAGAGGTTTGCTTATGGTGGATAGAGTTCGAAGAAGAGAAAGAAGCCCAGTACTGTCAACAGAAATGGAAGAATAAGTAAAAGAAACTGTTGTCTAATGTTAAGGGTTGAAAAGAGAGGAGAAGAAAGGAGATGTTAATGACGGAGATGAAGCTAAGCAGGAGAAGCCCGTTAATGGCTAACAAAAACGAAGAACCAGAGGAGAGCACTATTAATGACAGAAACAAAATGAAGGAGAAGAAGGTCGTTAATAGCAGAAACAAAATGAAGGAGAAGAGCACTACTATGGTGAAAAATAAAAGAAGATAGAGAAATAGGTTTGTTAATGGTGAAGACCGTTGATGATGGTGATGACGAGCAGAAGATGAAGAATGTTGTTAAAGGAAAAAACGAATCGAAGAAGAGAGGGTTGAGCTTTTAAAGCTACTGCTTGATGAGGTAATGGAAAAATAAAGAGGGAAATCAAGGAGTGGAAGTTGTCAGAGATGGTGTTGGCCTGCCGGAGAGAAGAAGAAAGGAGTTGCTTTAATGGTTAAAGTAGGGAAAGAAGCAATGAGAGAGCTGTCTTGTTGATGATGGCCGAAGTGGAGGTCTTGAAGAAGAGGAACTGTTAAAGAACAGAAAACGAAATGAAAGCCATGAAGAAGCGGGAAATCAGGCCCCTGTTAATGGCGAGAATCAAGAGGAAGAAGAAGATGTCGAGCCGTGAAAATGGTCCCCCTCTGCGCCGCCTCTAGAGAATTTTTAAGAACCAGAATAAAATTGCTACCACTCTCCCCCTCTTGTCTGCGTGATTCTTCCCCTTTTTTTATCATGGCCCCAAGCTCCACAAAATCAGGAAAACAATTCCTACTGTTCCCCAACGGTCTGCAGTGCCAGCTCACCCCCTTCTTTCTCTTGCGTTTTGTGTTTTCTACCTTTAGTGAGACGATGACGTTTCATCAGGTTCCAAAAAAAGAGAAATAAAAAGGTTTTGCTGGAACCTGCTGGGTTTGAGAGAGTAGAAGAGGAATGGTGTGCCGCTAGGACGCGACTTAATTTATGTCATAGTTTTGGCCCATTAAAATATATACTTGTATTCTGCTTATTTCCATTTCTCTCCTAATTTCCACCATTTCAATTTTAATTTTTGTTTTCCCCTAATCATATGCATCATACATTATTATTTATTTAAATAAATAAATAAAAATAATATAGATGAGAAATAATTTTAGGGTGAAAACGAGCTAGAACGGGTCCATAGGCGGGCCGGATAGCTAAAACTCAAAAGAGAAGCATTTGATTCGGATTTTTCACGGTTCAATACTGGAGTCATCGGTTTACTTTCGGTCCACTCAAACAAATATTTAAATGAGAAAAGTAATTGATAAATGCCGTTTTCATCAGACTTTGGGGAAAAAATCCCGTGATCAAATTCGAAGGTCAAATTTGAGAACACAATAGAGAGGGAGCCGGGGGATCTCATCCATGCACATGTATGCAACAAAATATATGTAGAATGCTCGTATGCATAAAGAAGAAAAGAGACCTTTACACAGTGGTGTGTGGAGGACGTTTTGATACATGGCTTTGGACATATTTGAATTATGCTATCTGCGGAAATGGTGAAAGGATATGCTCGCATCATGTCATGTAAAGTCACGACAAGGGACTAGTTTGCATCATGTCATGTGAAGACATGGCAAAGTGCTAAAATGCATCATGCAGTTGTAAACAAGCATGGCAGCTTTGGTAAATTTGCATCATGTCATGTGAAGACATGGCAAAGGATGATTGGTACGTCATACAGTCGTAAACAAGCATAACGACTTTGATAAATTTGCATCATGTCATGTGAAGACATAGCAAAGTGCTAAAAATGCATCATGAAGTCGTAAACAAGAATGATGGCTTTGGTAAATTTGCATCATGTCATGTGAAGACATGGCAAAGTGCTAAAAATGCGTCGTAAATAAGCATGACGGCTTTGGTAAATTTGCATAATGTCATGTGAAGACATGGAAAAATCTAGAATGCATCACGAAGTTGGAAATTGTCGGAACAGCTTTGGCGAAATTGCATCGGGTCGAGATGAATGACACGACAAAATGTAAAATCCATCAAGATGTCAGAAACTGTCGCAACGACTTTGGTGAAATCGCATCGGGTCATGATTAATGACGCGGCAAGATCTAGAAAGCATCACGAAGTCAGAAACTGTCGCAACAGCTTTAGTAAATTGCATCGGGTTATGATGAATGATGCGGTAAAATCTGGGAATAAATCACAAAGTCGGAAACAAGCGTGACGACATTAGTAAATTTCATCAGGTCATCATGAATGACGCGGCAAAATCTGGGAATGCATCACAAAGTCGGAAACAAGCATGACGACTTTGGAAAATTTGTATCTTGTCATGTGAAGACATAGCAAAGGATGATAAGATGCATCATGAAGTCGTAAACAAGCATGACGGCTTTAGTAAATTTGCATCATGTCATGTGAAAACATGGCAAAGGATGATTGGTGCTTTCATGCCATTTCAAGACATGGCACGTGGTACATGTGAGATGCATACAAAGGTGCTTGGCTAAAAAAAGTATGTGCGATAAGAAATAAATTTATGAAATACGTGTATGACACGCACTCAAGCTAAAGGGGTTTTATGAGATACGTGCATGACATGTACTCAAGCTGAAGGTTTTATGAAATACGTGCATGACACGCACTCAAGCTGAAAGAGAAATGAGATACGTTCGTGACACGCACTTAAGCTAAAGGTTTTATAAGATACGTACACAACACGCACTTAAGCTGGAGATTTTATAAGATACGTGCATGACACACACTCAAGCTGAAAGTTTTATGAGATAGTTAACATCTTGAACTTTAATGTTGTAGAAGAAAGTTTTTCCTGATTCCCCCTTTTTCTTGGTCTAAAAATTCATGCAAACTGCCCTACGAAATCTGCACTTTAACTTTTCAGAATTGACAACTTTTGCTAATAAATTCTTTTCTCTCAAAGTATAATGTATTTTAATATGCTACCACTTGGAGAATGTTCTTAGAACCATGGGGAACAATGTTGGTTTGTAATATTTTTCTTAAAAACGAGTTTATGCTGGTGTTATTTTTTTTTGTTACATGTATGCTGGTGTTATTAGTGTTGCAAAACTAGGCAGAAAGCTGTCCAGCAGTTTTTGGAATTCTGAACAGCCCGTGTTTTCCCGGCTATAACTTTGCCTACTGAAATTCTTTTTGCAAATTTCTAGTTCCTACTGAACCTTTACATGTTGAAGTTTAATTCTGGAGCTTTGTAGTATTTTAGCATTAGTGTTGCAATTTTGTTTTTAATTATCTTTCGATGACCTGAAATATGCCCTGTTTACGAACAGCTATACTGTTTTGCGAATAACTTCTTGCGTACTATCCAGAATTGCTTGATTCCAATTGCATTTTTTTCTAATGGATGAAACTTTGTTTCTGGACAATTTCATGATTTTAGAGAATGTGTGACTATTTATTTTACGTGTTTGAAATCAGACCTGAAAGGCTATCCAGTTTAGTTATTGTTTTCAAATTTGATTTTTAGGAATGGTATGTCTTAAAGTTGTCAGATTTGATGAATTAAGAATGAATTGATGGACAATTGGTCCTTATGATTTTGATATTGATATTCGGGATAAGTCCATAAGTGTCACCTTATGACTTTTGTTTGAGATTTTTGGTGTGGAAAGGATTTTACTCCTTATTATTATTATTGCCTTTGGAAAATTGTCGGGACGCGATTTGTTCGACAATTGGACAGCATGAACCCTTTTGATTATTTATAACCTCTTCATTATGCTTTGGCCAATGTTGGACCCTTGGGCT
>CAOJCR010306837.1:0-11201 GCA_948330485.1 Euphorbia neoarborescens | reverse complement strand
GGCTGAAACGATGTCGTTTCGGTGCCTCATTAAAGGGCCATTGAAACGACGTCGTTTAGCCTGTTACTAAAGGAAAAAAAACTGCCTTTTCTACGGATCAAACACGGGTGGTGAGGGAGAAGGAGAGGATAATGGAGCATGGATGGCCATTGGGCCAAGGCCCGTTTCTTGTCAACTTCTTAGCTCTTTAAAATATAAACTCTTATGTTGATTATTCTCTTTTCTTCCAATCTTCACCATTTTGATTTTAATTTTTACTCCAACTATAAATGTCATACACTATTATCTATTTATTTAATTAAATAAATAAAAATAATGTAAACGAGATAAAATTAGAGAGAGAACAGCCAGGTCTGAATGGGTTCCAGGCCGGGCCTGTTGGCCCAAAACTCAAAAAGACATATTTGATTCGGATTCTTCGCGGTGTATTGCCGGAGTCATCGGTCTGTCTTGGTCAACTTAAATAGATGTTAATAACGAGAAAAGTAAATGGCGAAGTGCCATTTTCATCATAGCCTTGGGGCAAAAATCCCGTGCTCATAATAAGTATAATGCTTTGATATTCAGAAAAATTGAGTTTTGTAAGTTATTATTAATTTTGATTATTAGAAGATGATATAAAGATGGAACATCGAACATGGTTTTCTTTTAATTGAGTTATTGATTTTAGAATGATGGATTGATGGATTGAGGTTTAGAATGTTTATGTTGAAATTAAATTTTGGATTTTCAAGTTGATATAGTAGTTGTTTTGAATTATAAAAATTTGAGTTAATATTTTGAAATACTGTGAATTTCTTTTGGGAAAGAGTTGATTTTTATTGTTTATGTTTCATCCATCCTTATGGAATCGGTTTAAAGACCTGTGGATATGGCATTCAAGACCATATTATAGGTGGCTGAAGACCGGTTGGGTATAGCAATAAAGCGTGGGTTGCTTTGATAAGATCATATACTATGACGGGCGATTTAAGAGATATCTCTAAATTTCGTGTTAAGTATTTATGTTATCTATATATATGTTATCTGTTTATATTATTGGATGGATGATTTGATTACCAAGGAATGAGTTTCCTTGGTGGAAAATTTGTTAAATTGTTATATGAGAGTTATGTATATAAATCAAATAAGCTATTTTTGTAGAAGGGTTTTTTTTATTTAAGAAATGTTTTAAGATATATTATTAAAAAGTATATTTTCAAGGAAAATTGTTATTATTTTATTAGAATGGATATTCACTTACTGAGGATTTAATTCTCACATTTTCAAATGCTTTAAAATGTTTTAGGTAAGGATCTAGTAGGCAGAAGTCAAGATATATAGGAGGAGGTGGAGTTTTGCCCATGCCAATAGGTTGTCGATGGGATGCTATCTTATGTACAGTTGGTTTTATTTTGGAAAAGATATCTTTTTGCTAAAAGAATGTTTCATTTTGATCTGTGTTTTTAAAGTGTTTTGATTGAGGAAGTACATGTTCCTCAGTTGGTTTTAAGAAACATAAAGGTTTATTGTGAAATATTAGTGTGGGTTTTGTTTAGCGACTTAAGTGTTTAAAACTGTGTTTAGGTAAATATTTTATTTTGGTTTATAAACTTTAAGACTGTAACTTTAGTTTTAATATTTTTATTGTTTTAAAAACTTTTAAATTTAGGTTCTTTTCCTTTTGTGAGATTCTACTTCAACAGAGTGTATCGTTGAAGAGAATTCTCATGCGTAACACCCTATCCTATGTGTTTTGTGTTCTAATAGGGTCGGGGTATTACAGGTCTCCTATGTCAACTATTAGAGCTTGAAAGGAGACTGCCAACTTACTCAAGACTGACTTGAGCCATTCAAAGAAAATTTTTCCTGGGTCTCTAGAGGTCAAGTTGTTTGCTATTTCTACATAAGCGTTTTTATCCAGGGGGCTATACCCAGGTGTGCATAGCCTATGGCTTGAGAGGGGACAGAGCAACTTACATGGTTGGGGAAATGTCCCTGAAATGGCTTCTTGGGGATTGGTGTTGCTGAAACATGTTGTAGCATATATCGGGTTGTTTAAATCCACAGTATGGGTGTTTGTGCATTCCATCCTCCTACAGCTGCCGGAAGATAGCTTGATGGAGCACCTGATGGTGGTGGTGGTAAAGCCCTCTGCCCGTAGCCTGGGTGGCCTTGGCATTCTCCTGCTACCATAGGAGCTAGTATCTGAAACAAGGATTTATTGATGCTACCTTCTCCAGAGCCACTAGTCATATTAACCAGCCTAGCTGGTGTTTCTTCAGCGGCTGCTGGCTCAGCCATAGATGAATCTCTTACCATTGCTTGGTGTAAAATCGCAGCATGTTGCTAAGATATTCCATAAGATTGGATTATCTGCTCCACAGTGATGAGTCTTGGCTCCAGGCTTGTTGGGTTGCCTGAGCTAAGACTATTCTGAATCTGAGAGTTTGTTGCACCAGAGGCAATCAGATCTGAACCATTTGTTGAGCTGTAGCCATGATTTTTCTAATCCACGCAGTGAGCGAATGACATATCGGAAGACGTTGTGAAGCGCACCAAGGCTTTTAAAATAAAATAAAATGTTACCCAATAAAATAAGGTTTAAAAAAAAGTTCGTTTGGAGTCGCCACCCGGATCAGCTCAATTAGGAAATTTAGTATGGCTGAACCGGATGAGGCCACCATACAATAAAATAAAGATTTTAGATTCGGGATGAATCACTTATTAGTTTGGAAATTGGAACTAAAATATGCATTCAAATAGACTTAAATGTATTTTTATTTAATCATACCGTGCTCATGTGAGGAAGCAATAAATAAATAATAAATATCACAACATTACAACCTTTGCATATCATACTATCCTATGGGGTACAATTTTTAAAAAAATGTGGAAAGGGGATACAATCACCTAAGTTAAACACAAAAATCTATATGCCATGACAGTTTATAATATTAAAAAATTAAATAGAATAAACACATCACATGACCTAACTAAAAATCTGTAAAAGAGATAATAGTTAATCAATCCCAAACATGACAATCCTAAAATTCGGTTAACTTTGGAATTATACTTTCAAATATGGTAGTAAGATGACATAATGGAATTTGGAATGAAAGAAAATAGATTGGCTTGAATTACATACATTACATGTAAGATGGGTAGGTTATCCCAAGATATATAAATATCCCGTTCGTAGGGTTCATAACAAATATTCTAAGGTTTCCACATACAATAATATGAATAAAAATATGAATATCGAATGAATAAAAATAAATTAAAGTGAGAAAGAATAAATATGCTAAAAAATATTCATGAGATAATGTGAATTAAATCATGAATATGAAAAGAATAAAAATTAAACCAGAATGAAAATTAGATGTATCCAAAGAATATGAAAAAAATATTCATGAAATAGTATGAATTAAATCATGAATAGAGAAAGAATAAAAATAAATTAAAATGAGAAAAGAATTAAATCAATTTTAAGGATATAAAAAACAATCATAAAATAGTATAAATTAATTCATGAATGTGGAAGGAATAAAAATAAATTAAAACGAAAAAGAATTAAATCCATTTGAAAGATATTGAAAATAATCAAGAAATAATATAAATTAAATCATGAATGTAGAAGGAATAAGAATAAATTAAAATGAAAAAATAATTAAATCCATTTTAAGGATGTGAACAATCATGGAATAATATAAATTAAATCATTATTGTGGACAAAATATATCCATGTGAATGAATATAAAAAACAAATTAATTCATTTCAATGAATATAAAAAAAATCGAAAAGGATTTTTTTTATATAATTCAATTGGACATATTGAAATTAGAAGTAAAATTCTAAATTTAGGAATCAATTAGATTAAATTCCAAATCCAAAAGAATTAAATATAATCTAAATATATCCCTAATTAACTTTTATTGGATTATATTGAGATTCCAATTGACATTTGGCCTAATAAGCCAAAAGAGGGTAATCTCAAATCCAATACTTCAGTTAAAATTATTGGAAACAAATATGAAGATTTTATTATTCCATTTTGATCAAATATATATCAAAATATTATAATTAATCTTTATATGATAAAGTAGGAATTATAATAAAATCCTTAGTTGAAAAGAATTAAAGATCCCAAAAAGGAAGAAAGTACATAAATAACGATCCCTAATTCATCTTTATTGAATTATGTTAAGATTCCAAAGAACATTTGACTTTTGAAAGTCAAAAGGAAAAAATCCCAAATTCAATATTTGATTAAAATCATTGAGAATGAATGAAAAGATTTTTATTATGTCATTAATGGTAAAATATATACCAAAATACCATAAATCATCTCATTGATTAAGCAAGAAAGAAAAAATAATTGCTTTGATGGTTTTTGAAATCTTGAAATAAACAATATAATTATGGATTAATTATATCGCTTATTTTCATCTCAGTGTTATCCATCAATTAATTTTAGGGTTCTTGGGAAAATCAATGAACAAAAATAATAAAATATAAATGAATATTTCAATCACAGCAAATCATAATCCAAACAAACAAAATAAAAAGAAAAGAATAAATAAGATAAGAGTTTTTGGTTCTTGAGGATTGCCTTTAGAAGTAGATCTGAATCACTTTGAGAATCCAAGAAGCTTGGAGCAAAAAAGGGTTTTTGATGTTTTGAGAAAGTATTTTGATGAAGTATCTTTACCTAAATTTTCCCCCCTTTAAAACCGAGGCAAGACGACCCCTTTCTATACATTACAAACATCATATGATCATCGGGATATCCTTGTATGCCGCCAATCCATCCATTCTAGAGTTGGTCCCCTTTCTATACATTACAAACATCATATGATCATCGGAATATCCCTATATGCCGCCAATCAACACGTGGACTTATACTCGCTTCATTTCCATGCAACAATAGGAAATGTACATGTGTATACACATGCCTACCTCATCTTAGACAGGTCTTTTAAAATGACACCACCCGAACACTCTAGATGGACATTACCTTTATTTCACAACCCAAAGGAACAACATTCCTTACTTTACAATGCATAATAATCAATAACAATATTCAAAATTTCGTTAATACAATTTTATAACTATAATAAACTTTTTCTTTTAAAAAGTTTCAAATCATTACTCTTACTAAACCTTTTTAAACATTAAATCAATATAATACCTAACATATCTCAAATTGATGTTAAAATCAACATTCTAATAGTCAAATTGAAATACTATACTCATACTTGACTTTCATAAAATAGCTTATTCATCAAGAGTTTAGTTTGAACCACTTCCTCCATTCTTACAAAACCAACTTGAACCTTTCAAAATAACAAATTAATCTTTCTTCTTAGTCCAAAATAAACATAAATCAACATACAAGGTATAAACATAACTCTTATTTAACAAAAATTTCTTAACTTAAGTTCAATCAAAACCAATAAACTAGCTTTCATGGATTTAGATTAAAATAAAAGAAATAAAAGTTGATATAACACTTGCCTAAGATGAAGAATTCAACTAAATATCACTCCTTAAGCTCAACCACACCACTAATCCATGAGAAGTTGAAGATTGAAAGGAAGAAAATCAAGTTTGGAGAAGAACCAAAAGTTGGGAAAGAATGGAATGAACCACACCTTTTTAGAAGGTTTCCTAACTCAAAAATCTTCATCCTATTTATATTTAATTTATTTCAATAAAAATATATGATAAATATCCAAAATTTTCACATTTTTCTAGAGATTTTTGGTCAAGAATAGAGGCTGGCACGACCTCGTGTTGTTCAATACGAGGTCATGTTGTTTAATTAAAAAGAAAAACAATCAAACCTGCGTAACTCGCCAGCGTGCTATCTTAGTACGCCGTGTTATGCTATCTGGCACGCCGTGTTACGATAACACGGGGGCATGCCAAGCTATGCCAACGTTGTTCTTCGACAGTTGATACAACACGACATGTTGAGCAACACAACACGACGTGGTGCTATGTTGTCAACGAAATTTAAGGCTTAAAACAAACCCGAACATCCTAAAATAAACCTAAAACACTTGGAACACTTCACAACTTTAATTTCCACCTTCACAACCCCTTCCAGACTCTAAAAGAACCAAGCTAACCCAACACCAACAACTCACGATCTCAATTTATCGATCCTCAGTTTCAACAAAACAAACAAACTTTCAAGGTTCAATATTAAAATACATCTCCAACTTAATAATCTTAACTTCAAAACTTAGCTTATCATCAAAAATCATTAAAATACTTATCAATAAAAGCTAGAATCATAATAAAAACCAAGTAAAAAGAGAAATATTCACTTCTATTAAAATTTTAACCTTCCTTAGGATCGGGATGTTTCAGTCTCTCCCCCTAAAGAAATTTCGTCCTTAAAATTTATGTACCTTAAGTTTGAAATAAGAATGGATATTGTTTTTTCATGTCCTCCACTCTTTCCTATGTAGCCTTTTCTCTTGAGTGCCTTTGCCACAATACTTTCACTAATGGTATCTTTTTGTTTCTTAAAACTCGCACTTCTTTGGCTAGTATTTCAATTGGCCTTTCTTCATATGTCAGATCTTATGAGAGTTCAATTCCTGAGTCTTGTATCACATGAATAGGATCGCTTCTATATCTTCTTAATATAGATACATAAAACATATCATGAATGCTTGAAAGGCTTTATGGCAGGTCTAAACGATATGCAACTGGTCCAACTCGTTCAATGATCTTGTAGGGTCCAATAAACCTTGGACTTAACTTCCCCTTCTTACCAAATCGTAACAAACCTTTCCAGGGTGATACTTTAAGGAAAACCTACTCACCAACTTTGAACTCGATTGGTCTCTGCTTTAAATCTGAGTAACTCTTCTGTCAATCTTGAGCTGCTTTCAGATTCTGTTAGATTACTTGTACCTTCTCTATAGTTCTCTGGATTATTTCTGGCCCTAACAACTGATTCTCCCCAACCTCTGACCAAAATACTAGAGATCTATATTTCCTCCCATATAGCGCTTCATAAGGAGTCATACCGATGCTGAAGTGATAACTGTTATAATATACAAACTCCATTAAAGGTATATGATCATCCCAGCTTCCTTGAAGTTCCATAACACAAGCTCTCAACATATCATCCAGTATCTGAATAGTTCTTTCACTTTGCCTATCTATTTGTGGATGAAAGGCCGTACTAAAATTCAACCTTATACCTAAAGCTTCTTAAAACTTAGGCCAAAATCGGGATGTAAATCGTGGATCTCTGTCAGAAACAATAGATGTAGGAACCCCATGAAGTCTTACAATCTCCCGGATATAAATTGAGCTAACTTTTCAAGAGAATGAGTCACTATGACTTGAATAAAGTGAGTCGATTTCATTAATCTATCCACAACTACTCAAACGAAATCACACCCCTGTCAAGTTCGAGGTAATCCACTGACAAATTCCATTGTAATATGATCCCATTTCCATTTTGGTATAGCAAGGGGTTAAAGTGTACCTGCAGGTCTCTGATGTTCTGCCTTCACTTGTTGACAAATTAAACATTTACTGACATATCCATCTATATCCCTTTTCATTTCGTTCCATCAGTAAAGTTTTTTAAGATCTCGATACATTTTCATACTTCCTTTATGCCTCGCAATGGAAGAATTATGCCTACTTAAGTAATTCTGTCTTCACTTCATCATTATTAGGAATACACATACGATTTTTATAGAATAGGGTGCCATCCTTTGCTATGCTGAATTCGTCTTCCTTCCCTTCAAGAATCTTTTGTTTGACTTCCATTAAGAATCCATCTTGATCCTGATTTTCATAAACTCCGTCACGAAACATTGGCCTTACTTTTAACATAACATATAACACTCCTTCGAGACTGTACTCTAATTCTGCATTTAAGGTCCGTATTTCCACCAACAAAAGGCAATTTCACTTCCGTGATGTAATGAAGATCTCCTACATTCTTTCGACTCAAAGCATCAGCTACTACATTCACCTTTCCTAGATGATATACAACGGTGAGGTCATAATCCTTCAAGAGTTCTATCCATCTTTATTACCTGAGATTCAATTCTTTCTATGTCATTAAGCTTTTATGATTAGAAAAGATTCTACACTTCTCACCATACAAGTAATGTCTCTATATCTTCAGAGCAAAGATAATAGCAGCAAGCTCTAGATCATGTGTTGCATAGTTCTTCTCATGTGGTCGCAATTGTCTAGAAGCATACGTGATCACCTTACCTCTTTGCATTAGAACAATACCTAACCCCAAACTGGATACATCACTGTATAAAGTGTTGTCTTCTCCTGTAACTATTAGAGTCAAAATAAGTGCACTAACGAGCTTTGATTTCAGTATTTCAAAACTCATTTGGCATTCTAGTGTCCATTCAAATTTGACATTCTTCTTTAATAGCTTCGTTAAGGGAGAAGCAATTAGTGAGAAATCCTTCACAAATTTCTGGTAATAACCAACCAAGCCAAGAAAACTACGAACCTGCCGAACAGTACTCAGTGCCTTCCACTCCGTTATAGCTTCAATCTTCTAAGGATCCACCATAATTCCCTTGGCAAGACTACATACCCAAGGAACTTAATCTCTTCTAACCAGAATTCACATTTACTGAATTTAGCATATAATTGTTCCTTCCTCAATATTTCTAAAACTATTCCAAATTCTCAACATGTTCTTCTTTACTTTTAGAGTACACCAGAATATCATCAATGAACATAATAACAAAAGTGTCCAAGTATGGTAGAAACACCCGATTCATGAGATCCATGAAGGATGCAGGAGCGTTAGTTAATCCAAACGGCATAACAATGAATTCATAATGGCCGTACCTAGTTCAGAAAGCTGTCTTTTGAATATCTTCCTCCTTGATTCGTAACTAATAATAACCACTCCATAGATCAATTTTTGAAAAGGTGGTTGCACCTTGTAACTGATCGAATAAATCATCAATTCTCGGCAACGAATACTTGTTATGAATGGTCACTTTATTCAACTTCCTGTAATCTATACACAATCTCAAAGTTCCATCCTTCTTCTTTATAGATAAGACTAGAGCTCCCCACGGTGAAAAACTTAGCCGAATATAGCATTTATCAAGTAAGTCTTGCAATTGTGCTTTTAATTCTTTCAATTCTGCCGGCGCCATCCTGTAAGGTGCCAAAGAGATCGAAGATGTTTCTGGTTGCGAATCAATAACTAACTCCTCTTCCCTTCTTGGTGGTAATCCTGGTAACTCATCCGGAAATACATCAGGAAATTCGTTTACTACTGTACAGATTCAATACTGACAGGTTGCTTTCCACAATCAAACACATAGGCTAAATAAGCTTCACAACCTTTCTTTAACATTTTAGAGGCTTTAATCATAGAGATTGGATTCTCTTGTACATTTCGTTCACCATAGAAAATGTATTCTGTTTCAGTGTCAACTTTAAACTTGATCTGTTTTTTATCACAATCAATGATGGCCTTGTATTTTGATAAGAAATCCAGTCCTAGAATGGCCTCAAAAGTGTATATTCTCAAAGGAATAAGATCAACACTCAAATTATATCCCCCTAGTTTAACTTTACAATTCGGGTTCACATGCTTACACACCACTAACACTCCCATTGGCATTTGTACACTAAGGAATTCATGCATGATTTCTGTATTTAAATCAGTACTAATCATAAACACAGGTGACACAAAAGAATAAGTAGCACCAGGATCTATCAACACATGAGCATCTCTATCAAGTATGGAAATAATACCCGTGATGACTTTTTTGGAAGAGACAGCCTCCTGTCGGGTCATAGCATAAACTCGCGGGGGAACAGCATCTCTGTTAATTGGATTATTCTGTAGTTCTCTTCTTTCGGTTATATTACTAATTCCACGACCTGCTCCTTCACCACGGCCTACATCTCTACCTCTTCTGGGTACTTGAGATGATTGACTTCCTTTTTGGACCTTTAATTTCGGACAATCAGGGCGTAGATGGCCTTCTTCTCCACATTCATAATAGATCACTCTTCTTCTTTGTTCAATTTCTATTCCCGAAGGACACTCTCTTCACATATACCCAGTACCTCCACATTTGAAACATTCCAACTGACTTTTTCTACATTCACCAGGATGAAATCTTCCACACTTATTACATCTGGATGTATTACCAACATTCTCCATAGAAACTTTGAAGAAGCCTTGACTAGGTGTGACTGGTGCCTTCAACCCTGAACGTTAAACTGAACCCCCTCTTGAGAATTAAGACAAGCCATCTCGGATTGACCTTCCTTTCTCAACAATCTTTCCAAGGTTCAAGCTGCCTTCTGAATCAATTTTATTCTTCAGCCTCTCTTTTTGCAATGCTTTTTCCACCCAACCTCGATAGTGCGTACCTTTGTAAAGGCTCAACTCATTCTGATAGAACACGTTCAACCCATCTTTAAATCATTCACATTTCACCTCTTCAGTGGGAAACCATTGAACCGCGTACCTGTATAATCATCAAATTTGTCCACATACTCCTTAATTGTCATGACCCTTGCTTTAGATTAAAGAATTCATTTCTTTTCGCCTTCTAAAAGGCTTCAGTAAGATACTCTTTATGAAACTCTCTTTTAAACAACTCCCATGTCAAACCTTCTGGATGAAGAACTCGTATCCGAGCTAACCAAACATCTTTCGGACCATACAGCAACCCACTAACTGTCTTTACTTTATCTTCTTCCCTAATTTGTATAGTTATGAAAGCTTTGTCAATCGCTTTCAGCCATCTATCTGCTTCTTTAGATTCAATAGTACCTTGGAAATCATGGGCACCACAACTCTTTGCATCTTCAATTAACTCATCGGGTCTTCTCCGGTTCCTTTGTGCTTCAAGCATATCTACAAAGGCCTCCACTAGCATTTGTGGTTGAAGTTGCATAACGGGAACAACAGGTGGATTCACTTCTGGAGGGTTCTGAGGTTGAAATTCAGGTGTAGGAGGTTCTTCTGGTTGATTTTCAGGAACATGACTAGCGTCAGAGGCTATACTTTCCTCTACGCCAATCATATCAGGATCTAAATCATCCCTACCTCGCCCTAATCCTCTACCTCTCTTCCTAGCATGAGGTGGTTGGCCATGCAGTCTTCTTCGATCCAGATATATGAGTAAGAAACCATTAGGACAAGGACTACTATATAGTATGCATGTATGTCATG
>CAOJCR010305088.1:0-10542 GCA_948330485.1 Euphorbia neoarborescens | reverse complement strand
GCCTTGGATGTGTGTATTTATCCTTATTAAGAATTACTTGCTAATTTTATACTTTCCGTTACCATGATGTAGTTGCTCTATATGAATGGTCAAGGTACTTGAAGGAAGGTCTTACAGGCTGCAACATCCCTGGGTCGGAATTGTTAATCGTTCCCAAGCTGATATCAACAAGAATGTTGATATGATTGCTGCTCGCCGAAAGGAGAGTGAATATTTTGAAACAAGCCCAGAGTATGGACATTTGGCTAGTAAAATGGGTGCAGAATATCTTGCAAAACTTCTATCTAGAGTATGTTCGTCACATTTCAACTGTGATGCTCCTTGTATTAGCTTTCCTTTTTCACAATTGCTCTGAGTTATATAGCTTATAATATATTATGTTGTTGACATTTTGCTTGTTGTATATTTTTGTTTCAATCAGCATTTAGAGACAGTTATAAGGCAACGTATACCAAGTATCATTTCTTTAATAAATAAGACGATTGATGAGCTTAATGCTGAGTTGGATCGCATTGGCAGGCCTATTGCAGTAGATTCAGGGGTAAAAAAACTCTTACCATGCTGTTCTTTTTTTTTTTCTTCCAAATATTATTCTCTCATTTGCTAATTAAAACTATGCTGTCTTTTTTAACAGGCTCAACTTTATACAATCCTAGAGTTGTGTCGTGCTTTTGACCGTGTATTTAAGGAACATCTAGATGGAGGGTAATTTCTGACATTTTCTGCTCAGGCTTGAATTAATCTACATTGAATAATTATAAAATGATCCATTTCTTCCTTCCTGCTTGCATATTTTACAATTACTTAATGAAGGTTTAATCCCAAATTTATTGAGGATGTGTTCTGGATTGAAAAATCGCACCCTGTTTGAGGTTTCCCCTTTAGGAGGACTTGGGGATTTTTAATCTTCTTCACCCCTTAATAAATTCCTAGGTTTATGGCTTTATTGTTCACTTTCGTAGCTGTTGCAATTTCATTATGCCCTACTGTTCATGCTGGACCATCTACTGTTGTATGTGGAAGGTGTCTGAATCATACCTGTATGTCGTTTCTCAATTTTTTTTCTGAAGGTATCAGTCAATTTTCTCTTCATTTTTCCTTAATGTGTCAACTCCATTTTTCAAAATGCATTGACGCTCTCCAACCTTGAATATTAAAATTTCTTATATTAATATTGAATCATCAAATTGACATCATTCAATTGTAAGTACTTCATATCATATCTGACAAATCATTAAATTTTGGAAAATCTTCCATAAATGGTCGATTGGATTTGGAGACAACTTTGAAAGTAAATGTTGAATCTTTGGAATGTATTTGTAGGGAGCAAAACTTGGCGAGGTCTTATGGAAGTGCTAAAATGTGTGGAAGCAATTAGGGAACTTTAGAAACTGAATAGCATTGAGAAATTTTTGAAGCATTACATCAAGAATCTAATCAGGAGTGGAAGCTACTCAACTAGAGAACTTAAAATTTATAAGGTTCCTTCAAATGATGAACTAGGAAGAGGGACATGCTTATGATAACATCTAAACTTTAGTATCTCAGAAATCACATGCTTAATTTGATTTTAAACCATGAAATTGTTATGTTCTTGACTGATAGGTTTCTGCTATCAGGCGTCCCGGTGGAGATCGGATATATGGGGTTTTTGACCATCAACTACCAGCTGCTTTGAAAAAGCTTCCCTTTGATCGTCATCTCTCTTTGAAAAATGTACAAAAAGTTGTTTCAGAAGCTGATGGTTATCAGCCACATTTAATTGCTCCAGAGCAAGGTTATAGGAGGCTGATTGATGGATCTATTAGCTACTTCAAAGGCCCAGCTGAAGCCTCGGTGGATGCAGTAATGTCCTTGCTTTGAGTTTTGTTGTTTTTTTTTTTTTAAAAACAACGTTGACTTGTAATTTCACTGCTAGACGTTATGCACATGTTCTCTCACATCACATATAAGATTGAAACACTTTTCATCCTGTCCAGTCCACCTTTTTTTTGTTTTGAACGTGTCAGTGTTTCTTTATTCTATACAAGTTTGTTTATATTCCTCTGTTCATTTTATTGAATAAAACTCCCTTGATTGCTGCTTTATCTAGGTGAACTTAGATAGGGTTGTTGTGGTCCAGGTGGGATGTAATTATGTTCTATGGCATCTTAAGATGGTGCACCATGTGCATATTATTTAAAGTTCTTTACTATTTTTAGTTGCGGGGAATGATGTAAAGAGAGAACTGAAATTTGTGTGGCAGTGGATCAGGAAAATTTTTATGAGATAGATTATTCATATTTAGAAATTTCTCTCATGGATAATTATTTATGTTTGTCTTAGGTACACTTCATTTTAAAGGAACTCGTCCGGAAGTCGATAGCCGAAACAGAGGTAACTAACCTTAAAGTATATGCGATCATTTCATGTGAGTTTGCTCCTTCACACGACAAGGATTTTGTTTATATGAGATTGAAAACTAGTATCTTTCATTTGTTTCCAAAAAAGATACCCATGCAGTGGAATTTGGATACCTATCTTCTTCCATTATGTAGATTTTGCTGCTAAAAGTATAAGATGAATTGTGCTAATCATCCTGTTTACATTAAAACTGAAGCAGTTTCTTTCATGTATGACCTTTGATTCTTAAACCTTTGTAACATCTGATTCGAATGGTGGTTTATATCTATTTAGGTTGCCAAAAAAGTAAAAAGGAAGTTGCTTGCTTAAATGTGTATTTTGTGGCCCATATCAGGAGCTGAAGCGATTTCCAACCCTTCAGTCTGACATTGCTGCTGCTGCAAATGAAGCTTTGGAAAAATTTCGTGATGAGAGCAGGAAAACTGTTCTAAGGTTGGTGGACATGGAGTCTAGCTATCTAACAGTGGAATTTTTCCGGAAGATTCACCTGGAAGGGGATAAGAGCAGCAACCCCAATGCAAATCCAAATAACAATGCTTCTGGGCCAAATATTGACCGTTACGCTGATTATCATTTCAGAAAGATTGGTAAGCAGTTCTTCCTTTGTCATTCCATTCATTTAAGTGGTGGAATTTACTTGACATGTGTAAGTGATTTCATTGTATTATTCATAAATGTGGTAGGGATTATGAATAATTTGATGAAATTAACTTCAACAGATTTATGTTTGTCCTCAATCCAAAATCCTTTAGATTGATAATTACAGAAACATATTTGCATAATTTCTTTCAGGGTCGAATGTAAATTCATACATCAATATGGTTTGTGATACTCTAAGAAATTCAATTCCGAAAGCCGTGGTTTATTGTCAAGTCAGAGAGGCTAAGAGATCTCTTCTCAACCATTTCTATTTACAAGTTGGGAGAAGAGAGGTAAGAAATAAGAATCACACAATTCTCATGGTTCCTTAAAGTCGGCAAATAGCACCCTGCATTTAGTTTCAATATCTTTTCAAGTCGGTAAAAACTGAGATTTTGATTGAGAAATGGGTTTTGAAAATGCAGAAAGAGAGGCTGGGTGCCATGTTAGATGAGGACCCTCAACTGATGGAAAGGAGAACAGCCATAGCTAAAAGGCTCGAACTATACAAGTCAGCAAGGGACGAAATTGATTCGGTTGCATGGAAATGATAGGAGACACATTTTCACTTATAATTTTATTTATTTATTTCAATTTGGATTTTTTTTTTCTTTTTCAGAGGGCAGGATAGATTCTTACAGTGACACACTTGTTACAAAATTCTTTTGTACATGATGATTAATTGAACTCAGCTGACAAAATGTTTTCTCCAAGTAAAATGTAAAGCTGCTAAGCTTATTAATATTGTTATATTTGCATGGGTCATCTGAAATTGGATTGTGTACTCATACAACTATACATATTATAACCTAAAGAGGATCCACTCAAACGGATGCATACAAAAAGGGGTGGCTTATCTGTGTTTCAGATTTAGATTTAGACAAAATATACATTAGCAACACCAAAAATGCATACAAACCCTCGTTCTATAGTCATATACAGCAAATCTACATTAACATAAGAAAACCAAACAAAGGATGAATTTGGAAGGAAGAACCTCAAACTGCACAACTTCCTCAGTCTTGTCTGCTAGCCAAGCACAGCTCATGCAATTCATTTAGTATCCATTCCTCTCCAGTGTGACCACCTAATACAAGGACCCTAGTCCCTCCCACTACACAAGTACTATGACCCCATGCAAATTTAGGCGGCTGTCCCGGAACGTTTAGGATTCGCCATGACGGTTTTTCCTCAGCAGGATCCAACAAGAAAAGCTGCGAAGGAGAATGCAGCCCAGTGATTGAACCGCCGAATATTATAATCCTCCCACAGGGCATGGTTAGGGCAACATGATCAAGTCTTGGAGGAGGAACCACAGGACTCTGCGTTCCCACTCCGGTGAATGCATTGCAATCTAGTTGCCGCCATTGCGGCTCTTCATCCTCCAAATCGATGGTGTACGCCTCGCCTGATCTCAATCGCAAATGCCCACTCTTGGCTAGGCCACCAAACATAAGTATTTTCGTCCGGCCATAAACGGACAGCGAGTGACCCAATCGTGATGGCGGAGACCAAGAACTTGGAATTTCTTTCCACATTGGCTTCTCTGTAGTAAGGTCCAGCAAGTAAGTGTCACTGAGAAGTACCCCAGCATCCGTGCATCCACCTGAGACGACCAGCTTGGAACCTTCTATTGTGCAAGAGCTATGCCAAGATCGGGGAAGCGGAGGAGTTCCACCAGATATTTCCTTCCATGTTGGCTGTTTGGCGTCCAAGTCCAGAACGAAAACATCATTAAGCAATCCTTGCCTTCCACACCCCCCAAATACTACCAACCAAGAACCATTAAGGCACGAGAGAGTATGGCCCCAGCGTCCAGGCGGAGATGATTTGACGCTCACTCGCTGCCACTGGGGGTTTGCAGCATCAAGATTAAGAACAAATGTATCATCCATTGGCTGCATATCAACTCCTTCACCTCCAAAGAGGACCAATCTATTCCCTGCCGCACACGCACTAAAATTGCACCGTGAAGGCTCAACTGCTCCGCCGACTGTCATTTTCTTCCAACATACAGCCTCAAGCGTAGTAAGTTCTCTAGCCAGTCGCCCCCATCCTAACTTCTTAGTCATTAGCTCAAGTGCACCTGTGACCTCTCTTCCCCATGCATTTTGACATACCATTTTTCTCAGGTGCTCATTCTTTGTCAATTGACGGATCCTTCTGCAGACAGATCCAATAGATGCAACGTCTCTCGGTGTCAACCGAGATAAAATGTTGTGGGCCAATACTTCATCGGATAATTGAAGTATCCCACAGATTTCTTGGTGCTGATGAAATGGTAATTGTCCACTCAAGTGGGAATGTTTAGCTGACTGATCACATTGTTTATTGCAAGTCTCTTTGAATACAGGATACGATACACGGTTTAAATCTAGTTTAGCTTCTGAAAACACTTGAATGCCAATTATATGCGTGACAATCCCATCATCATCGTGTATTGGTGCAAGTCTCAGCCTGTTTATCATTGGAGTCCCATCCTTCCGAAAATTTAAAAGCTCGCCTTGGAATGGAATACCTTGTTCAAGACATCTTCTGATTTCAGAGACAACAACAGGATCAACCAACGGATGCCGTCTTTGAGCACGGGGATCCCGATATTGCAGAAACCGGCTGAAAACAACAATTCCAAGAACGCGTTAACAGATATACAGAGGCACTGATACATCACACAAGCACGAATATCCTGAAAAACATTACACAAAAGCACGCAGCAGAAACAAAAAATATAATAAAAATTATGTTTGCCAATCTCTAAATTGTAAAGAAGAAACATGTTTATAATATAACAAACAAAACAGAAAATGCAAAAGTTCTGCCATAAGTATCTACAAGCATATGAATCAAAACATAACAGGACACTTCATAAAACATGTCTTAAGCAGAAGAGATGCAGAGAACGGCACAAAATGGAGAAATTACAACAGGTAGTGTTGGAAAATGTTAAAACAAGGCTCATTTCTTGTCAACATTAAGAAAATAACTTAATGCAAAACACCAAATAGTTTATTTTTTACACTCCAATTCACCTGAACATTTGACTGCATCAAGAATCGGGATTCAAATTCAGAATTCAAGTAATTCCAACAGCATTTTAGGCCACAGTCAACAGAAACCAAACAGAATAACTAAGAAGCCACTTTGTAAAAAGCTTCTCAAGTAACCACCAATTTCAAGCAATAAATCCAAACAAAAGACCGCCATTTTTCCCTTAAAAAAGCTAGGAAAAAGAAAGGAACCAAATTGAAAAGAATACCAACCAGTTACGGCCGAGGACCTCATCAGCGCGGTAGCCAGTGAAGATCTCAAAGACCTTATTGACATAGATAACGGGAAAATCCGGCTCAAAAGCATCAGAAACGACGATAGAAGTAGGCGTAGTAGGATAGAAGAAGAGGCCGGTCTCCAATGGAAACTGATTTTGCAAAGAGAGTTCTTCTATTTCCGGCCTATCTTGTTTTTTGTAAGAACTGAAGGATTTAAGCCTTTTACCAGAGCTTTGAAGCTCCTCACCCTCATCATCTGGTCCATGATTTCCCATGTTATGGGTTCCTCGCTGAAAAAAGGTTAAAACTTTATTATCTCTCACTTAGTTGAAAGTTTCTGTAAGAGAGAAATGAAAAGGAAAAATTGGGAAGATGGAGATGGAGATGGAGATGGGGAGTTGTGGCATTCTATTGGTTTTCCGGCGTTGGAAGATATTTTTGGAGTTGAATTTGTCATCTACGCAAATGGTCTCTTTCTCTTCTTGTTTTACAATATTACCCACTTGAATTTATCATCCCAACGATATATATATATATATTTTAAAAAAGGAAATATAGATTTTTACTCAATTACGAACAATCTATTTTTTATTTAATAGCAGTTATTAGATATACGAAAAAAATATAAATTTACAACAAACTTGATTGGAAAAGGAGTAAAATTATTTTCCTAATATATCTGGAACGATCAGCATTATAAAAAGAGTCTTTAGCTCAATGAAACGATATATTGTTTATCATTTTTTAGGTCATTTTTCTTTTTTAAAGTTTAATTTGCTGACTTAGACATTTGAGTATAACCCCTGATTATCCAGTATCTTAACTTTATTGTTCATACACAATATTCGAATTAGAGCTTACCTTCACATAAGAACATGTAGCCTAAGACATCAGATTTCGCTAGTAGTCTATTAGATGATGCAATGAACATGGACTCGAGTGAATCATGTTTGCATCGAGTTTCACTAGTAATACAACTTCATAAGTTTAAAACTGCACCACTATTGCTTCTGCCTTTGCCTCCACTATGTAGTAACACCACCAATTATCTCTCAAGATACAACTTCTTAAGCAATGATAATCAACAAAACAACAGCTACCTTAAAACTTGAACCAACTAAGGAATTAAGATGAATCATCCTAGCTTCATAGAATTTTTAAACTACATCGCTAGGATATACAATGGGAAGTTGTTCGGGAGTAGCTAGAGTTTTGAGGTCTTCCCTTTCGCCACCAAAAGCGATGTCCTAATCTTTGTAAATAATTTTCCAAAATATGCCCATTAACATGACGAGAGTACAACCACGACATGTTGCATTTTCCAAACCCCATTCGATCATAGTGAGCTTCATGGTTGGGCCCATAGCATCAGCCAAAGGTAGACTCCATCAGAACATATTGTTTGGTTATCAAAACCAAGCTCTGCTAGAATACAGTTGGTCCCCAAAGTCTTGTCCTCAAAACTAGCATGAAATAGTTATCCACACACTTTTCTAGGCCAACCTGCTAACTTAACACCCGACTTATAAGTATGAGATGGAGCTACAAACACCATAATAGACACCAGTAGCAAGTTTGTCTTTCATACTGAGGAGCACATAAAAAAGTAAATTGCCCTTCATATTCAAGTAAATGTTTAAAAAATTTAATGTTCCCATACAAGAGCTAGTGGTAGAAAAAGGAGGGTCATATTTTATTGTAAAGTCCTAAATTAGCCCTATAGTCTGTAGTTCATTCACAGTCTAATCAAACTCTATTTCAAAATTTATAGTGGGACTATAGACCCATATATCCATATTAATTAGAAACTAAAAAACCAGATGGAGATTGTAGGGCCAAAAAAAGAGTTGTTCATAATTTTCTCGTTAACTTCACTAGGACTCATATCATATTCATTTAAGAGCCTAGAGCCATATTCTATTGACATGTAGACATAACTCAGAGAATCCTATGGATCTGTGCCAACTAAAATAGTAGTATGAACCTTGCATGATGTAAAGTAATGACTGAATAAACCACTCAAAGATTTCATCACTGATTCAACTTGGCATGCATTAATATCCAAAATCTAGATTTCAACATAGGAAACATTTGTAGCTAACACCAATGCATTGAAGGCAGTCTTGGTTAGAATCAAACCTCAAACTTTTTGATAAATGATTTCAAATACAGCCGAGATTGCTTTAACTAAAATTAGAAAAATTATAAAAAATAGTAGGGGGAGAGATATGATAGGAAGATATACCCCAAGAAGCAGAAAATTCACTCCCCTAAATAATAAACTCAATGAGAATTTTTTTATAGATATTGAGAAGACCAATGATGAAAAAGAGTCATCCTACTCCACAATTTAAAAAGGGCAGATCTTATGTCTAAATAAATGAACTATTGTTAGTACCAGAAGGTATATAATCATCACATTAATGAATTTATTTCCCTTACAGAGGAGGTATGATAACTCATTAAGAGGGGTAAATTATACAATTTTATCAACAAGAATCTAGAAAAAAAGGAAAAGAAAGATGAAAAAAGCCACACAATCATTATGTATGTATGCTTGAATGCATGTATGTGTATTATTTAACACTTGGTCATCTTGATTTGTAGGATAAGGCATGAAGGCTTGAGCGGGATCAAGAACTTTATCGAGGTTTAGTCGTGACCTTGATGCTTAGAGATGAAGGATTGGATCGGTGCCTCGGGGACCTACAACACTACTACTGGGACTTAGATCAGGTTGCTAAGAGTGACTAGACGGGTGATTAGAGGGGAATACCTTTATACTATGCTCTGACTTCCACTTTATCTTATGATATACCGAAAATTGACTACTTGTATGAGGAACTTTATTTAGATCCTAATTTTTGTATGGATCCCACTTTTTGGGTTTTTGCCCCCATCGAATTGCCCTAACTTTTTCCTAAGCTACCCTTTCAGGTTTTCCACTTAATGAGCTTTTTTTAGAGGTAAGTGATTGACATTGAACATTGGTGAAGAAAAGTTAAGCGCACATGTAAGGAAAGATAAACATACATTTTGATTTAATACCAATGTGTTTTAAAACATTTAATGCATGCTTAAATGTACAACCGTTTCAAAATGATTCACAATTCATTCATTATAACAGTCATGTAATATTTCAAACAAACAATGTTACATTGATGAGTTTGAACTGAACTCTAAAAATAAAGGAAAGGACACATATCACTTTGACTCATCCACCATTGTCAAATATCCTTTACGGTTCTCCATCTGACATCTCTCATCTTACTTTTTATTTAACGGACTATCAGGTAAGACATTCCTTTAACTTTGATGATCCTTTATATGAGACATTGGATTCATAAAATAATAGGAACCTTCTTGTGAACTTGTCAGCCAATATTGAGGCTTCATGAAGATATCTTATCTAGATCACTTTAGGGACCACAATGTCTTAATGAGATAGGAAGTGACGGTGCAACTTCGTCTCTACTTAAAGCACTATAGCACAAACTTTCTCAACCTTGTGTCATGATTCCCACCGTCGAGAGCATCTTCACTAAGAAAGTAGATCGGTTATGCATGCTCTTTATTCTTAGATAAGCATTGCCCCTACTGACAATATTTTCTCTATCGGGTATAGGGCTCATGGATTCTCTCGATTTGGAATATTGAAGATATATAGGTTCATGGGATAAGCTTTGATTTCACCAAGGGTTATTCGACATTTGAGATTTTTCTTGTCTATTTTTTTAAGGAAATCTTGATGGCTTTGATATTTTATTATGACCCAGGAATTCCCAAATATGCATTGCTCAGGATGTAGGCGTAAGCTGTATCTCAAGAACTTGATCATGAACTGATCTAATACCTTTATGTGATGCTCACAAGTGTTGTACCTCACGAGTATGTAATCAATATGCTCCTTGGTTTCCTTATGTATTATATTTTATTCTTTGAAAGTTTTCCCCAGCATATCTCATCCTAGTTTATGTTAGAGATTGTGCCCTAAGCTAATGTTGGATTATGTAAACAATCTTCTAATTCATTAAATAAAGGTTATTCATTATCATATATGTTTGTATGTTAGTATTTATGATAATCAATCCATGAATGAATCGTGTTATTCTAAATATCCCTAGTCGATTGTTATTATGGGAATAATAACAAACTAAGACTAGTGTGAGTGATAATAGATATTCATAAGATGAATATAGTGTATGGAGATACATATTATACTCACGGGTAATAT
>CAOJCR010305061.1:0-12127 GCA_948330485.1 Euphorbia neoarborescens | reverse complement strand
AAATCAACTGGATTGGTCAAAATACCCCCTAAATTCATCGCCCTGAGCTATCTTTATTCCCCATTCTTATGCACATATATTTCACATGTATTACTTGAGTCCTATGTGCCATAAATGTGCTAACCTTTATAGGTGCAGGGTGGTCGACTAGGTAGATGAATGATTAAGGGTTGTTTATTTTAATCATATTATATATCTTAGATCTTCGTGTATATTAGGCGATTGTACCCCTTTCCCCATTTTTATCAAATTTATCCCGTTAGTATAACTTGTGTGAATGGTTGTAAATGTATGTTTATATTTCAGCATTTATTTATTACTTTTTCAATGCATGTACAACCATTAAAAATAAAACAAGAGAAAAATTTGGCCTTATATCGCTTTTACCAAATATGACCAATTCGTATAAAAAGAAAGATTAATAAGTACTCATCCAAACCTAAATCTCTAAAAATGATATTGGATTCCTATTTGGTTTCAAGAAACACCATTTTTAAATTCTTGATGGAGCTTAAAATCGGGTGACAATTCCATAATTATTTTAAGAGACTTATGTTTGAATCTCTTAAACTTACTTTCTAAAATTGGTTTCTATAAAAATCCAGTCATATTCACACGTGTCTATTTCTTCTCCAACTCCTTTGATCACTTTTAGGCAAAAGGTATGAGCAAAGAAATTCTGTATTTACAAATTGGATTATTTCACGATTAAAAATACCCAAAGATCAAGCTCACCGGCTCTATCAGTTGGCAACTCCACTGGGAGCTTATTTCTTAAAAGTTTTTTAAAACTAATTTAACAAACATTTGATAAGATTTTGAAAAAATTTTCTTTTAATTTAATTTGATGATTTCTTTTGAGGATTCCATCCTTTCTTTTAAACAAAAATATTTGTTTTTAACATTCTCTTCTTACCTTCTCCATTGCATTAGACTACATTAGTTACTAAGGTTAGGATGCCTTTCATAGCTCGATGATTTTGAGAAAGCACTGTTTATGTATAGACAGGTCACGAGGACACCTATTGGGAAAACCACTCATAGCGTCGTACTAACTCTTCTAGTTCGAACCTATAGGGGAGAGAAAAAATGTATATATTATTGTGAGGACCTTGATGTGATCCCTGACTAAGATAAAACCTTACATATAGTAGCCATAATAACTTCCTATAATTTTCAAAAGACAATTTAGTAAAATGAATCTAGTTTCGACCTTTGTTTCCCATTATTGGAAAAGCAAGCCCTCTTAGAAACGATTAGAAATTGTTTATACCACATGGAGTTATAAGGTGGAAAGTTCACATTTTCACATGCTACTTGACTCTTGTTTGTGCGTGTTTCCATTTACCAATGTAATATAAATGCACATGATCATCGACTTTAGGCCTCATTATTTTATTCAGCATGCATCATTTATGTTGATTGCACTTAAATGTTCAAGCATCATCCTAATCAAGAAAATATGATTTTTTAGCACACTTCACCTGCCGTGTTAACCAACATTTTTATGCAGCCATTTGGCATCTCTTTAGACTAAACTTCCTATACTCATTCATTAAATCCTTTTCTCAAACTAATTACATGTCCCTTACATGCCATTCACACTTATGCAGTTGCACTAACCCTTTTTCATTGTAACCATATGCATGTTTTTTGTGTGTTCCATAGCATATCATCATTTCAATGCCATTACATTAACCCTTTTCATCCTAGCCATACATCAATTTCCTGTGTTGTATCTAATGACATCATATTCATAATCACATTTGAATGGGGATCTAATCAAAACTCGTTCAATTACATTCGTGTTAGCTAGAAATCCAATGATCTCTCATTTAGCAAAACACCATATCACATTTTGTGCTTATCCCATTTCATTTTGGAAAGGGTTCCAATAGTATTCTTAAACCATATTGCATTTTGGGCCAAGTCCATTCACTTTAACAAGGGTTTTACAATGTTCTTGAGTCACATTATTGTGGTACAAGTCCATTTCATTTTGGTAAGGGTTCAATTAGAGTTCTGAGTTATACTAAATGACATTTTTTAGCCAAAATAACCTCATTTCCATAACTAAAGCTAAACAATTTTGTTCCCAAGATAATTTCAGAGTGAAAACCAATTTTTGAAAAATTACAAAATTAAGCCAAAAATCGGTCACCAGAATTTTTCGAGCGACCGGATGGCACAGCTAATAGGAGGTCTAATGTAAATGTTGACCTCCTCCTGGGATATTCAAGTATCCCTACATGTCTTTCCCAAGGGGCAATATATGGCTGGCCAATCGTTTGGCCAAATTTTGACAAAAAATGGCCGGCTGGTAAGGGCATTGTTGTTTTTTCTGCAATCACATATATAAACACATTACATAGCACAAATCAGGGAGATTCGGCTCATTTCATACTAGAAGTTCATGTTTAAGTGTGAGAAAAGAAAAAACTAGAGAGAGAACACCTAAAGCTATGACCAGCATCCTATTTCCGGCCACTGGCCACTATAATTTTGTCCAGCCATATAAAACCCCCCCTAAACACATCTAAACTTACTTCTATATTCTCAGATCCCAAAATCAAATCTTTTAAGGCTAAGGTTTTCTTAGTTTTTTAAAAAGTCAACACTTTCGATTTTTTACTCTAGCTCGGGTTTTTCTACCTCTATAGCAGAGGTATGCTTTGAAGGTAAAATCTGAGACTTAAAACTCCTGCTTTTCATTTCTTGGATGTTTTACATGCTAGATCATTTTTATTTTTAGTTTTTGGGTAAAAATGAAATATGGACATAAAATCTAGACTCGAAATAATTTTGGCCTAAAATCTATTGTTTTTGGATTTTCTAGACTAAATTTGTTAAAATTATTCACCTTTTCTGTTTGGAGGAGTATTAGACCGATTTGGACAATTTGGATAATAAACAGATAAAAACAGACTTTACGCCGATTTTTGACTCGAAACTTTGATTGATTAAAACTCGGCCAAAAGCTCAAAATATAACTTTATCACAATTATTAAAGTTGCTTAAAATTGAATTGCTTAAAATCTGGACTAAAATTACAATTTTTGCCTTATGGTCAGTTTTCCAATTTTTATGTATTTTTTACTGTAGGACTATATGTACGACATAGAAAAAATATGCCTTAAAGCCGGTTAGGACCTTTAATACTCCCACGACAGAAAACAATCATTTTTCCATAAAATCGTGATTTTCCCCGAGAACGACCCATTTTCTACATGTGGTTAAATAATTAAAACTAAGCCATTCTTTCATAAATAGGATCAGTAGAGCACTATGTAATCTGGAAAAATTATTTTCAAGTTCAGGTCGGGTCCACCGGTCGACTCAATCCAGTCTAGTTTGACCAATTGGTTTGAACCATCCAGCCCCCTGTATGCATGACCCCAAGCTACCGTTCCTTTCCAATGCTTATAAAACTACGAGTCTGTCTACTTGTGTCCTCTGTGTTTAATCTAACATCTATTTTTCAGGGTTAGATGTATGTTTAGAAAATTTACTGCTTTCCTAGATGTATGCTTAGGATTTTTACTGTTTTCCTAGAATATCTGTATTTTAGGCAAGTTGTACCCCATTTTGCCCTTTTGATTTGAATTGTAATCTCCCTAGTTAGGATTTGATGCATCCTGGGTTGTATAATTATTTGCTTTTTGTATTTATTTATCGCTTTACTCCATATGCGGTCGCCTTATTAACTGATTAAAATTAAAATATGGTGTCCTAATTCATGAATGCTTAAATTACTTTTAAATATAGTTATCTGCATTTGAGGCAATTAAAATGATGTCTTTGTCCGAACCTATCCCTTGAGCGATAGTTTGTATAGCTTAAAGCAAAGCTCCAATAGGCTACGAAAATTCCCGACGTGAGCTATTAGTCGGGTGGCGACTCCAAAATAGTGCTTAAGAGATCTACTTTTTAAGCTAAGTAGAAACTTCCATTTTTTCCTTTAAAACCCTAGTCAAGGTTCACCTGCTCACAGGTGTAGCATGCAAAATGTACTTAATCATAGAGTTGAGGACGTGCGGGATCTGAAAGCTTACAAGCTAATAACAGTTTAGTCGGGTGGTACCATCCATATTAGTAGAAATGGACAACATAACATATTGAGTTGTTAGAAATAAATACCATATCATGGCACTAGTTATAAAACTAACATCATAGCTTGTCAGAGTTTTATGAAATAGACAGGATAACATATCAAGATGTTGTAAAGTATAACATGGCAAAAACTTATGAAATAGGCAACATAACTTGGCAGAAAAAAGTTATGAAATAGACAACACAACTTGGTAGAAGTATAACATGTTGAGATGTTATGAAATCGATAGTATATCATGGAAAAAAGTTATAATATAGACAACATAACTTGGCAGAAGTATAACATGTTAAGATGCTATGAAATGAACAGTATACCATGGCAAGAAGTTATGAAACAGACAATATAACTTAGCATAACATAGCAAGAAGTTATGAAATAGACAATATAAATTAGCATAATTTTTTGTGCGACGATGCAATGACTTGACATATGATGATAGTGCATGGCATATACATATGAAATGAATGAATATTTGATGTCGTGATGGAATGGTATAGTAGGTGATGTCTTAATTCTATATGACATAACTATGCATGGCATACAAAATATAGAATGACAGAATTTCTAAAATAGAGATGGGATGGCATGGCAGGTGCATGGAAAACTCGACATACTCATGAGTATGACGAACTTCCACGTGACATGGCAATATGTGTCATGTAGTAAGTGCAGACATGAACTGGTACACCAGTGTGTATGACATTATAAGTGTGTGTTATATAGTAAGCATGACGCGGAATGTATGACTGGAATACGTGTCATGTAAAAATGGATATTGATGGTTCACACAAATGCACATAGCTGCATAAAACTATGGTCAGAAATATCATGTGAAATGATGTGAAATGTATGTGAGGAAAGAATAAAATAATGCAGGTGGCTGTCAAGAAGATCATGATTAGCAGGACATTTAGAATGCAGATAAAGTGATGTCAAGGGATGATATGTGGGAATGCATGGTCTATATGGGGCAGAAAAGTAAACACATAGCACACAAATAGACCTAATCCATCCTTATTACTCTAATCTGGCAAAAAAAAACTCTCACTATTCCTAAGAGGGGTTCTCCTTGCCATTAATGGGAATAACAAAGGCAGAAACTAACAAATTAATTTTTATGTTTTTGTAGTCCTAAGGGCAGTGTCTAAGGCTACTATATGAACATGTTAGGTTAACTCAAGGAAAACATAAAGGTTCTCATAGCAAAATATACTCTTCACTTCTCTCCATTCAAGGGTTCAAATGAATAGGGCTTTCGAGGCTGTGAGTAACTCTTCCAATAGACATCCTTGAGACCTTTGAGGAACTCAAGTAGTGCTTTCTCGAGAATGTCGGGTTAAGGTTAGAGGTTTCTAAATGCAAAAGATATACTAAATGCAAATCCTAGAAGGGCTGAATGCTTAAATTCCTTAGATGTGGTTTGATTTTAAGGCAATTTTATGGAAGTCTTTGTAAAAAAAATGTTCTAAAAGATTTTCCAACGCAGAAAAGTATTTTCAATAATGTACAGAAAACATTTTGACAACATTTTCTAAAAAACATTTTCAGATTTTGAATCTTTAGTGTAAAAGATTATTCCCTAGAGGAGTCGACACTATAAGCGGGCGAACCTCGACGCTGTGAGGGTTTTTAGTCAGAAAAGCATTTTATCGTGGAGTTTCAAAAATGCATTTTTCAAAGGAATGTGAAAAATAGCTTTATGCTTAAAAGTCAGATCTCTTAAGCGGCATTTTAGAGTCGTCACCCAAGCTAATAGCTCATACCGGGAATTTTTGTGACCAATTGAGCTATGTCTTAAGCAAGCCCAAAATATCATTCTAGGGATGGGTTCAGACAAAAAATTTCAATTTGATTGCGTTATATGTAGATAACCATATTTAAGAAATTTGAGCATTCAAAATTAAATTACAAAATTTTAGTTTAGACAATTAATAAAGTGAGCGCGTATGCAGATAAAGCAGTAAATAAATGTGAAAAAATAAAATAATTATATAACCTAGGATGCAGTAAATCCTAACTAGGGGGAGTAAAATTCAAATTAAATGGCAGAATTGGGGTACAAATTTCCTAAAATACATAAATTCTAGGAAAGCACTAAAATCCTACTTATACATTTAGGAAAAGTAGTAAATTTCCAAAACATACATCTAAAACTGCAAAATAAAGGGTTAGATAAAACATATAGAACTCAAACAGACAGGCTCATGATTAATAAGTAGGGGGGAAGATATGGTAGCTCGAAATCATGTATATAGGATCGACCAATTTCACCCAACTGATCGGGTTGGGCCGATTTGGACCGACCGATGGACCCATGCCAAACTCGAAATTTTTTTTGGTTTATGCAGTTCTATGTTAATCTTTTTTGAAAATGGTTGGCTCATTTTTTATTATTTAAGTACATGCAGTAAAAGGGGTCAGCTTTAAGAAAATCGTGGTTCTATGAAAAAATATGCATTTTCCATCGTGGGGGTTCGAGGCATATTCTTTTAAGTCGTACATATAGTTCTACAGGTTGAAATGTGTAAAAATCAAAAACAAACCAAAAGTCACTAAAATAGATATTTCCATGTGTCGGCCTGTGGTGGGTGTGCATCGTTGCGCACTGGCACACACATTGCTGCATGCCAGCATCTTATAGCATTCTAAGAATTTTACCAAATACCAAATTGCACAGAATTCAATTCTAAGCATTATTCATTACTATAACTAGTTCAAATTTTGAGTTTCCGGCCGTGTTATGGCCAATCAAAGTTTAAGGGAAAAATTGTCCAAAAGTCCTTTTTAGTCCTTTTTGTCTAAATCAATCTGAGTCAATTCAGGGAGCTCTAAATTAGCAAAGGTAAGATTATTTTATCATTTACAGTAAATAAATCCCTCAAACACAAGTTAGAACCAAAATTTTAGTCAATTTCGTATTTTAGGTCTGTTTTCAATTTTTACCTGTAAAAAGAAAAACTAAACTAAAAAAACAATATAATCATAAATAAGTAAAGATATGAGTTTTAAGTTCTCAAGGATATCTTTGGAGCATGCCTCCGTATTTGTAGTAGTAGAAATGCACGAGATCTGCCCGAATAATCGAAAATTAAAAAAGTTGGACTTTAAGTAAAAACTTGATGAATTAGGCTTTAAATGTTTAGTTTTTGTGGGTTTTGGACCTAGAAGATAGAATATAGGATTTTGGATAGATTTAGGCTTTTCAGGAAAGTTACCAATAGTGGTGGCCGAAATTTCTCATGGTCGACGGTGGTGGGATATTCTTCCTCTCTTCCTTGCTTCTTTCTTACTATAAAATTGGTTTCAGATGCAAAAATGAACAAAGGTTTTTTTATCTATGAAACTTTTTAGGTTTTTTATATGGTGGTTTTGGGCCGAAAATAACCAAAATACCCTTCCCACCGTTGGCCACCTCTTTGTCTGATTCCGGCCAACCGTCAGCAGAGGAAAGTCGGTTCTAAGATAAACACTTGGTGGAAACATGTTTGTCCTAGAATATCTGTAGCCCGCAGCTGCTGGGTGGTCGCTAGAGCTGCTAGTTGGTTTCCGAAAAAAATTTTGGTGACCATTTTTCAGCTTAACTGTCTAATATTTTCGAAAATGATTTTCACTCCGAAATGATTCCGGGAGAAAATTTCCATAGCCTTTACTATGGAATGGAAATGAGGTTATTTTAGACAAAAAAAATATCTTTATGACCTTCAATTTTCTAAATTTTTTTGGGACTAAAATGTACTTTTTAAAAAGTTTTTTTAAAGCTCTGATTGATACAAAAATTTAATTGAAGGGTCACCATACTCCTAGGATCTAAAAAATATATTCAATTTTGAAAACCGAGATTGTAAAAAGCTTCAATTTGCTACCGAATCGATATGTCCAATTTTGGTCCGATTTTTATTTTTTGGTTCATCTTGAACTTTTCTACCTGCACAACAAAAGAGTAGCATCTTATAGTAATTATTTTCATCATCGAACTATTTTGGGACTCCTTAAATTCGAACGCTCACAGCGACCCTTCTTATTGTAACAAAATCTATAAACTTAAAAGCACTCATTTCTACACAAATAGAAAGAAGGATATGAAAAATCCAAGAGTAAAGCACATTGGAGAGTATAGATGCATTATACAAAATAAAAGATTAGGTGGCATATCTATAGGCTAACAAAGGGAAATTGATTAGATAGGCTCTAATAGCATGCACCAGGGACCACATTCTACAAGTAATTTGTATGTATATTCCTATTATGTTTAAATTATCTAAAAGAAACTAACTCTCTATAAACCACTAATCTTTCCCCTGATCATAACATAAGTTAGCTGGAAAGTGAGGAGAATTATCTCTCAGACAGTCAAAAAATTACGACTTCCAAACCCTTATAAGAACATTTCATTCACCAAAATGACCATAATATCACACTTTTATGAAATAATCCTTGATAGCCATTAGAAAGAAAGGCATTGGAAAACTCAAGGCAAAAAATTCCCATCTAAGTTTTGGTAAAGGTGGTAAGTGGAAATCAAATTGGTCATGTACTTTTGATAAAAAAAATTATGTGGAAAATTATGTAGCGAAAACTTACTAGTAACGAGAAAAAAGAATGAACGAAGATGAGTAAGAATAGAATTATCATAATAAATGACGATAAAAAGTTGGAGAAAATTTGAAAGAAAGAAAATAAAGCAAATGTAAGAAGCAAGCATAATTTAGAAAATATAAAGAGAATTTCACTAGTGGAAAAACACGCTATGGTTAAGGGTATTTGGCATCGGTTATCATAAAATTCGACGCCAAATACGTATTTTAAAGAAATAATAGCTTTTGGCGACGGCTTTTTGCAAAACCGTCGCCAAAAGCTTGCCTGCGTGACTGAATTGTTGGACTTTTGGCGGCGATTTTTTTCCAAAATCGTCGCCAAAAAGCCATGCTAGCGTGTCGCAACAATTCAGTCACGCTGGACTTTTGGTGACGATTTTCATCAAAACCGTCGCCAAAAAGCCTGGCCAACGTGGATGAATTGACGTAACCATTCAATCACGCCAGACTTTTGACGACGGTTTTAGCAAAACCGTCGCCAAAAAGCCTGGCCAGCGTGACTGAATTGACGTAACAATTCAGTCATGCTAAACCTTTAGCAACGGTTTTGCTAAAACGTCACCAAAAATCCTGGCCAGCGTGACTGATTCTGGACTTTTAGCGTCGGTTTTGGCATAAAACCGAAGCCAAAAGACTTATAACACGTGACAAATCATCTATTTATTGCATCGTAACTGCATATCCCTTCCTCTTTCATCTCTTCTCATTTTCTTTATTTTCGACGGAGGCAATAGGCTTATTTGTTTGTTTCATCTTTGAGTGTTCCCTTCTTTCTCTTTTTTTACGGGTTCATCGGATTCAACGGGTTGCGCCACCCTTTTGCTCTCTCCTCCCTCACCTTTACGTCTATTCGTAATAAGGTATGAACCTTCACTCTTTTTTGTTTTCTCTCCTAATTATTTTTTCTGTTTTAATTTCATGACTATTTTTAACTGAAATTTGGTTGGGTTTAGTGGTAGATTAGGGTTCAAACAACGCCGCCGCCATTTGAAGCTTATCGATATAGGTTTGACGGCCTTCTCTATCGGATCAGATTAGGGTTCAAACAACGCTACCACCGTTTAAAGCTTGTCGATATATGAACCCCGCCGCCGTTCGAAGCTTGTCGATATAAGTTTGCTATAAGAAACTGCATTCGAATATATATATATATATATATATATATATATATATATATATATAATTGAGAGTTTGGGGATACAAAAAAAAATTTCATACCAGCATAAAATGGAGAAAATGGAGGATAATTTGATAATAATATCACTGCACAAACACTCCATAAAATCACAATCTCGAAAAAATAAAAAAAAAATAAAACTAATTTTTGGCATCGGTTATGGGGAATAACTGACGCCAAATATGAAAAATATTTGATTTTTGCAAGCACTTTTAGCGTCGGTTTTGGTAAAGAACCGACGCCAAAAGTGCTTGAATGACGTCCGTTCATAGTCGACGCCAGGTCTTTGGTGTCGAAGCTTTTGGCGACGAGCGTCTCCAAAAGCTAAAAAAAATCGACGTCAAAGACCTTTTTCCTACTAGTGTTTATAAAGCATATAAAGAGGGAGAGAAAAAAATTGAAGGGAAGTGCTTCAACATGATTTTAAGATATGGTACATGTGAAATTATGGTTGTAGCTTAGTTGATAACATATACTGAATATGTGGGAGGAGACTCAGATTCGAAACTCACTAAATACATCCATAGGGAGGATGAGGAGCCATAAATGTGACTAAATTCTGAACAGAATTATCTCAATATAGATAACTGTAATTAAACAAAAAAAAATATGGTATATGTGACACATTATTAATGGTGATGCAATAATTAAGGCCATATTTTTCTCCAATGGTGGTTACAACTAATATTTAAAAAGATTTGAAAAAACTTATGTGAGGACTGTTGATATCAAAGAGATATTATTAGAGATATTATTAGAACCGGATGGAGGGTACTTGGATATTCCAAGAGGAGAGAGCAACTCCTCCTACTGCCAACTGAAAAGATTGTAAGATGAACATATGCTCAAATCCAACAAGTTAGAGGAGCCTACAACCTCACTTATCCCATGCCAAAGGGATGGCCTGATAGAAGTTTATATCATGATTACCGTAGAAGTGGTTCTGGCACATGTATTGTCGAATTAAAAGAAACCTTGTTGTGACTATAAAATCTCAAAGTGTTCACATATCAAGAGAAAATAAGTATTTAAAAGCATGAAATATTTTACACCAATTAGAAAAAAAGACTATTTGTAACGGTTTCACGTATGAAATCATCACTTTTCGAGTCCAAAAAGGGCTAATATACGAAAAATTTTACTGTACACCTGGCGTATCACGTCATCCGTACACCAAACCAATAAAATTACGCCATGTCATATATTTTAGTGTTAGGGTTGATAAATTAGCACACTTAGGGTTCATATTTTAGGGTATAATATTTTTATTTTAGGGTTCATCTTTTTATTTTAATTAATAATAATTAAATAACTAATAAATTAATTATATATTGCAATTTTCTAATTAATTAAGCAATTAAATAATTAAATGCTATTGGCTTGGCGTACCACATCAGCGATACACCAGGCTTACAGTAAAATTACTCTTAATATCACTACTGCAAATTTATCTTTCCACTACTGTATTACACTCTTCTCTTTCTATATTTATTTTTATTAATTTAGATGGAAGATTTTAAAGATTTTTTAAAATATGGTAAACGGTTGAACTATGTTTGGAAGAAAGATTAACCAAGAAAAATTAAAATATATAGACTTTCACAAATCTTTATTTTCTTTATTTTACTAAATTGATGGATTTTGAAAATTAAAAACCTCATTCTAACTTCCCAAGCGGAGGTATTCCGTCATTAATAATCGGGTCTCATTTTTTGTTAGTTAAATGAGAGAAGGAATTTTAATTTAATTATTTTTATTATTAATATATTTACTATATGCATATATATGGCCCCATCCCTCTTCCAAAATAGGCACATGTGTGTTTTCTTTCATTTTCAACGTTATTACATAATACTATAAAAAAGAATAGGTTCCCTTTCTGCATATTTCCACCTACTTTCAGACTCTTCCCCCACCACCTTTTTTCTGTCCTAATCGTTCATTGAACTGCTATTACTATTTCATTTTTTTTAACGTAAATTGAATCTTTACTATTAAAAAATACCTACTTAAATAAATTGATTCTTCACTATTATATTTTCTTGTTATTGTTATTTCCTATAATTTTGTATTTCTATAATTTTTTTATATCTATAATCCAGGTAAGTATATAAATAATAATTTATCATATATATATATATATATATATATATATATATATATATATATATATATATATATATATATACACTCCCGCACAAACAATACACTTTTAATAGAAGCCATTATATAACATCTCAAACA
>CAOJCR010302233.1:0-10444 GCA_948330485.1 Euphorbia neoarborescens | reverse complement strand
TAGATAAACAGGATGTGGGCACGCCAATGGAAGAAGAGTGTTCTTGGTTGAAGAGTAGGTTTGAGGATCTCGAGCGGGATATCAAGCCAATATTTAAATCATCATTGGATGAAGCTCCTAAATTGGAGCTTAAAACTCTTCCTCCAAATTAGAAATATGTTTTTCTTCAACCACCTAATGATTTACCTGTTGTAGTTTCTTCTCTTTTGACAGGTGACCAGGAGGATAGGCTGCTTGAAGTGTTGAAGAAACATAAGGGAGCATTCGGTTGGACCATTCATGATATAAAAGTGATCAGTCCTAGCTTTTGTACAAATCGAATCTTCTTAGAAGAAGTTGTCAAGCCGTGTGCACAACTACAACCTCGGCTAAATCCAAATATAAAGGAAGTAGTGCGGACTGAGGTAATTAAACTGCTAGACGCAGGTATGATTTATCCTATTTCTGATAGTTTGTGGATGAGTCCAGTTCACTGTGTACCCAAGAGAGGGGGCACGACGATAGTGAAAAATCAGTTAGGTGAACTTATCCCTACTAAGTATTCATTAGGTGGCGCATGTGCATTAACTCTAGGAAACTGAATAACGCCACCCGAAAAGACCATTTTTCATTACCTTTTATGGATCAAATTTTGGAAAGGATGGCGGGACATGAATATTTTTATACTTTGGATGGTTTATCCAAATATATGCAAATACTGATGGATCCTCTTGATCAAGAGAATACCACCTTTACTTATCCTTATGGTACTTTTGCCGATAGACGGATGCCATTTGGGTTATGTAACGCACCCGCCACCTTTCGAAGGTGCATGCTAGCTATTTTTAGAGATATGACTGAAAAATTTATGGAGGTCTTTCTAGATGATTTTTCTGTAATAGGTCCATTGTTTGATGCATGTTTACATAATATTGATCGATTCCATAAACATTGTAAGGAGACTCATCTGACACTTAGTTAGGAAAAGTGTCAAGTCATGGTTAAAAGCTGCATTGTGTTAGGGCATAAAGTGTCGGGGTAAAGGGATTGAGGTAGATCCAGCTAAGGTAGAGGTAATAGAAAAATTACCTCCTCTTAGCTCGATGAAACTAATTAGGAGCTTTTTGGGACATGCTGGCTTTTATTGAAGGTTTGTTAAGGACTTTTCGAGAATAGCCAAACCTTTGACTGAACTTTTAGTAAACGATGTGACGTTTAATATTACTGATGAATGTTTACATGCATTTAAGACATTGAAGCAGAAATTGATTGAGGCACCGATCATGATAAGTCCTGACAGGTCCCTTCCTTTTGAACTTATGTGTGATGCTAGTGATTCAGCTATAGGAGCATGCTTAGGTCAGAGGGTGGATAAAATTTTCTACCCAATTTATTATGCTAGTAAAACTCTTAATGCGGCCCAAATTAATTATATGGTGACGGAAAAAGAATTACTAGTTGTGGTGTTTGCCTTTAAAAAATTTAGATCATATCTTGTTTTACCCAAGGAAATTGTTCATACTGACCATGCTTCCCTAAGATATTTGCTAGCTAAATAGGATGCAAAGCTGAGGCTAATTCCATGGATACTACTCCTACAAGAATTTTATGTGGAGATCAAAGATAAGAAAGGAGTGGAGAACGTGGTAGCTGATCATCAATCCAGACTTCCCATTTCTGAAAATGAAGAGTCTTCTGTAAAGGATATCTATGAGACCTTCCCCGATGAACTTCTGTATGCGGTAACTTCTAGACCCTAGTTTGCAGACATATCGAACTATAAAGTTGGTAATACCCTTCCTGATGATTTGTCTTTTTCTCAAAAGAAAAAGTTTTTGCATGATGCTAGAGTTTACTTTTGGGATGAGCCACATTTGTTTAGGGTATGTGTTGATAATATTATTAGGAGATGTGTGTCCAAAAGTGAAGTACCATCTATTATTCACATGTGACATGATAGGGAAGCAGGTGGTCACTTCGAACCGAATGAACGTATGGTAAGATCTTGTCTTGTGGTTTTTATCGGCCAAATATGAAAGGCGGCATTTTTTACTATGTTAAACGGTGTGATGTGCATCAGCGGACTGGAACATATCTGGAAAGAATGAAATGTGCTAAAATGGCATCTTAGTACGTGAATTCTTTGATGTTTGGGGCATAGATTTTATGGGACCCTTTTCGATGTCGCAAAACAACCAATTTATACTTGTGGCTATTGATTACATCTCCAAATGGGTCGAAGTTGTGGAATCAGCCACTAATGATGCAAAAGCGCTTTTGAAATTCTGAAAGAAAAACATTTTTACTTGGTTTGGAACCCCGAGAGCTATTATAAGTGATGGGGGGTCCCATTTTTTAACAACCCATTTGAGGCACTTTTACACCGTTATCGGGTGGCACACAAAATTACCACACCTTACCATCCCCAAACGAGTGGCCAAGTTGAGGTAAGTAACAGAGAACTTAAACGTATTTTGGAGAAAACAGTAGGGTCATCTAGGAAAGACTGAAGTCTAAAATTAGATGATGTTTTGTGGGCTTATAGGACGGCATTTAAAATGTCGATAGGTACGTCTTCTTATCGTTTAGTTTTTAGAAAAGCTTGCCATTTAACGGTCGAACTTGAGCATAAAGTATATTAGTCCTTACAGTTTCTTAATTTTGATATGCAGGCAATTGGTAAACAGCGGCTCAAGCAATTACTTGACTTGGATGAGTTTTGTCTTTGGGCATATGAAAATGCAAAACTCTATAAGGAAAGGATAAAGAAGTGGCAAGACCGATATATTGTGCACAAGAGCTTTAATCCTGGTGATAAGGTGCTCTTGTATAACTTAAGGCTTAGGTTGTTTCCTGAAAAGTTAAAGAGTAGATGGACGGGACCATTTGAGGTGATTCAAGTATATCTATCTTATATGGTCGTGATCGACACTCCGAATGGACAATAAAAAGTCAATGGACACCGATTGAAGCTATACTGCCATGGGGAGGTACATACATAAAGAGTAACAAGATGTGTTCCTTTTGGAAGGTAAATAATGCACCGCTGAGAAAGTCGAGTTGTTTTGACTATAAACACAGTATATTTCTTGTAGTATATTTTGAACAATGTTTTATTTTGGGTTTGAACAATTATTTTTTTAAGACTTTATGTTATTTTTGCAAGTTTGTGTGTTTTGTAATTTTCAGGTAAGAAGCCTTGTTGGAAAATTGAGTTCAGACAGTAAAGGAGTGAAAAAGGGACATCAAATAGGTTTGTAAAATTTTTTCTAAGTGTTGAGAGAAAGAGAAATCTCGAACTCTGTAAAAAGAGCTTGTCACGATGTGAACCCTGATGGTCACGACGTGACAGGCTAAAACGGGAAAAATTTGGCAACCTACTAGAACTTTGTAAAAATACCCTGTCACGACGTGACCCCCTGTTGGTCACGACGTGATAGGTATAACTGATGATATTTGGGTTGGCTACTAGAACTTGGTAATTTTAGCCTGTCACGATGTGACACCTAATTAGTCACGATATGACAGGTAAACACTCTCAAAATGGGCTTGAGCTATTAGAACTCTATAATTTTGGCCTTTCATGATATGACCACTAACCAGTCACTATGTGACAGGCATAAAAATGTAAATTCTAATTTTAAAAACCAGCAGCCCCACGATCGTTCCTCACATTTTCCCCAAATTAGAAAAAACCTAACTCTTATTCTCTCTTCTCTTTCACTCGAGGTCACCCAAATCAATGACCCGCTCTCCTAAAATCCATCATGCCTCACACTAAGATATCTGTAAGAAAAGTCTCAGGAATGAATAGGGTTCAACCTCATCACTCCACTGATGCACCCCGGCCCTGACAGACTTCTCCCGTCGACTCAACTGTTCAATCCCTCTACGCTCCAAAGAAGAAGGTAAGAGGTTCCAATTACTCTCTAATTTGAAAAGTTTTCCTTTTAAATTTCTCAAGTTTAAATGGAGGGCTGAAAATGAGATTAGAGATGGGTGTACGAATATGATTTTCAGAGTCGGGTGGGGAACTTTCTTTAATGATTCAAACCATGTGTTTAGAGAGCTTATTTTAGAATTCTACACTACTTTGCACTCCATCATGGATGACACTACACTTTAGAAGACATTACATATTAGGTTGGGTGGTCACGAGCACTCACTTAACTCCGCCCAAATGGCACAGATTATTGGAATTAAGGGTGGTTTGTTTTCTTGGCCGGAGAGTCAGGGCCCTCGTTCAGTTTGAGCCCAATTATACCATGGCCCTTATGATATGAAGAACTTAAAGTCTTCAAACTTTCACACGTTTACCTTATTTCTAGTGCATAAGATGATTAGCTACAATTTTAGTGGCAAGTTAGAGTCAAATAAGGTAAATGAGGGTGAGCTTTTGATCCTTAGCCACCTTGTGGAGTGTCACATGGTCATTATGCACCACAATTTGGTGGATGTGGTCACCAACTAGCTAATAAAGGAAGGCAAAAACAGCGACACTTAAGATTGGGACGTGTCGTAACTAGGATGGCCCATCATTTCTTTGGGCTCGATTGCACTTCATATATGCTGTCGATCGCGCCTGAGGCTTTGAGTCTGGCTAGCATTAGATATGTTCACCAAACTGTTTCTGCTGCCACAGGTGAACCGAGCTCGAGAGCATGAGGTAAGAGGCCATTGGAAGAAGGAGCTAGTGAGGAGGATGCTAATGAGAGAGATGATGAGATGGAGGCCGAGGCACCAAATGCTAAACCTAAGCCTGGGCTAGATTCTGAGAGATCCGCTTTTGAGCTACGGATGGAGGCCCAGATAGATACATTGACGGAGCAGATAAACCGCATAGCTGTGAATCAGATGCAGTGGTAGTAGGATTGGGGTGAATGGCAGCAAAGAGATTATGCCTAGAAGAACTAGACGAGTAGAATGATAGACCATCTAGAGAACTTTACGTGATGACATAGCCATTGACAGGTAACCTTTCCTGCTCTGCACTTAAATCCCTTACTTCCCTTGTACGTTTGGGAGTAAGTGCAATTTTAAGTGGGGGTGGAAAGGTATTCTCTTACCTTGTATTTTATTTTATTTTCTATGTGTTTATGTATCATTTTAGTATTTGCATATGATTCACGTGTATATAGGTAGTTTTTCTAATTGCATATGTCTTGCATTTTGTGTTTGCATATAATTCACATGTGTAAATTGGTAGCTTTCTGTGTTTTCATATGACTCACGTTGTGTTTTTTATTGTGTGTATATTACCATGCACTACAAATTGTGGCTAGGCTACCCCCAAGGGTAGACTTTTGTGCTGGAATTCGTAGTGAATGAAAGGAAATTTATGGATTTCGATATGCATGAATAGCCTATTTTTATTGATTGAGTCAATCCTTGAGTATTGTATCATGTGTTTGATTTGAAGTATGGAATTGCATGTAATGGTTTGACATTTAGTGCATGTTTTTAAGTTGTAAACTGTGATAGTGGCTAGGAACAATTGGTTGGATCACATAACTGTAACCCTATATTCATATGAATTTTCTTGAGCGATCATACTCTTTAAGCCCAAACGACCATTTCACATCGGTCTTATCTTTCATGAGTTAATAATGCATGTTTGTACTAGATCATGGAACCTAGCGTATGTTTTGCACTTGGTTATACTAGAGCAGCGCATGTGGAGACCCACAGGTTTAACCACACAACACACACTTGCACTTCTTAAACACAGTTGTTAACACCCATGCTAACTATCCTTAGAATACCCCCTTTGAGCTTAGACCGGATTTCTTTCATAGCCACATTACAAGGCGAATGCCTTACCATGATAAGCCTATTTCCTTCAATATTAACTGACCTTAAAACCCATTTTCTCTCTATTTTCGAGTCTAGATTAGTCAATGTACTTCATTCTTTTGTTGGGTTAACCGTTACTCGAAAAAGTGACTTTGCATCTCATTTCGAAAATATATGTGTTTCGTTTCTAATAGCTTGGAATAATTCTCTTTTTCATCCGAGCTATATTTTGTTTTTAGGGATCATCATAAATAATTGACTTAACCACTTTAAAAAGTCAAGTTTTCTCATACAAAGTGAAGAAAATCCCCTTGTTTCTCAAATCCGCAACTTTCTCTTATCTTAGCAACTCGGCACCATTCTTTTATTCATCCAAGTTGTATCTTTATTGTGTTAATTACTTTAAATAAAAAATGAGAAAAATAGAAAATACCTTGGGATGTATGGTAAGTTATGCTTTATAAACCCCGTGTAATTGACTAATTCATCATATTTATGACTCGGTTTAGAGAGTTGTAGAGCAAAATTGACCTTTGACTACCTTACCCTTAGCTTCATATGTTACAACCCCGAATGGTTCTCAGATTTTGCTCGTTAATCAATAAACTATGCTAGGACTGCCATTAGTTTGCCATGCGATGTACATTATGCATGATTATGTATGATTTCTCTGATACACCTAGCAATGAGAGCCTTTTGAGTAACCACTTGTGAGGTTTAATTTCGGTTATATAAATCCTAAACGTTCCTTTTCGTTTGATCCGTTTAGACTTGAAAGTGTGCATTTTGTAAGAGTTGTTGTCTATATGTGTTCATATGACTTTGATGACTGCGATGCATGAGGAATGGTGAATTGACGTACTTAAATCGGTGCTAGGTTTTCAGGCGAAAATGAATGTTGTTGTCCTAACATTTTATTATTTGTTAGAGGGCAAGCAAAGTTTGAAGTGGGGGTAGTTGATAAGGTCGTTTCGGACCTTATATTCCTGGCTATGATTTGCATTATTTGGTGATATTTGTATTGGTTTTCGTGTGTTTGTTTCTTGTTTTATTGTGTTTTCTGTGTTGGTGATATTTGTGTGGGGGTAGTTTTTACTTACTTTTAGATGATGTTGTACATAACTCGACCCTGATTTGAGGACTCTCATGTTTACATTTATTTGGACCCATGTATATTGGTGCTTTTTGTGCATAACTCGACCCTGGTCACGACATGACACTTTTTGGTCATGACGTGACCAAGCCCAGTTCATAGAAAAATGCAGAGTTTCACCAGTTTTGGATTTCTTTTGCGACTAAAAACTCATACAAACAATCCATAGTTGTATTTTTAGTTTTTATCTTTGTTTTTGTAAACTTCTCAAGAACCGTAGCTAGGTTTTTCGATTTTCCTGTATTCGTATTTCGGGATTACATTAATTGAAAGCGTTTACTTTGCATCTTTCCCTTTTGAGGATTATTGGTTTGCTTTTACAAGTGAGCGCTCCGATAGAGGTTCATCTTTACGAGTTATTTCGCCCGCAAAAATCCACCGATTCGATATAGTGTTTGACCTAAGAATCTCTAATTTCATCTTTTTATTCGTTTCAGAGTTGTGAACTGCTAGAGATAATCTTCGTAATTGTATTCATTGTTTTCTTTCCATCCTTATTAATTCAATATAAGAGTTGGTGATTTAGGTTTTGTTTGTGATTCGGTTAATTATTGTGCATGCAATTTGGATAGCCTCGGAAACTTGAATATTGCTTTGATTCATATATGTTACACAATCCAGATTGATGACTGGAAAATCGGGAGGATTGACAACCCTGCAGAACTTAAGCGTCCCTATTTTCTGATTCATAGAACGGCGGACCGTTTGGATAATCTTACCTTAGAAACTTCACAAAGTATGAGTAACTATTGAATACATACATTATTATTAATTTGGATACTTACATTGTTTTCATTAATTGATTTTTGGCTAGACTAATAAGGTCATCCCCATTAACATTCACAGGTCGGTAAAACACCAATTGGATTTCCCATTAATTTCGTTTATGAGGGTTCTCTTGACAAGATCACACTTAGGAGTAGTTTAACTTAGTTTATTTTTCAGAATTTATTTTATCGCCTATAACAAGCTAAAACCCTGGATTAGATATCGTAGAGGTATTTTTCTCTGTGGGATTGATACCTGGACTTTCGAACCAGAAATTATTACTTGACCACGATGGGGTACAGTTGCCTTTGATTTGAGTGATTAGAGCAGTAAATTCATATCTTAAATTCATATAACTGTCGACACATCATCAGCAACATGTGTATGACATTTATTAACCGTTGTCAAACTAAGTAGTACTCTACAAGTACTGAACCTTTATTTGAGTGACGAGCGTGAGCATGTTAAACTTACAATTTTCAGGATTCAAAATGGTACTCCAAAGGTACTGACCCACTATTTATGTGATGAGCATGAACATGTTAAATCCCATGATCCTGCGACCACATCACTATCACTAACTGTGCATCAAGTCAATCATCCATTGCCCATTCATTTATACATTCATGCATCCTTATGTTTCTCTAAGTTTTCCTTCTATTTTGTGTATGAAAGCTTCGGATTTAGATTCAAAAAGAGGATCAAAGCTCGGAGACATTCAGACTTATCAACAGGTTGTCATTTTGGTGTGAAAGGAATGGCAACATACGGAACAGAGAAAAATGGACTCCAAAAAGGTTCAAGGAATGCTTGTAGGCTGGGATGTCATAAATGGCATAGTGGATGCACTGACAGACAATCTGGTATCCCTCTAGTTTGGCCAGATCATAAACAATAAGGTACAATCAGTTATAGAAAGCTTCTTAGAGTGAAATGCCATGGAAATTGCCATGCTGAAGGCCAGATATGCCGACTTAGAATCGGAGAATATGACATTGAAAAGTTAGCTCTTCGCTAGATCCTAAGTCATTCCGGAGCTTAAGAAGAATTTTTTTATCATCTGCAGTCAACCATCACACTCTTCGATGCCCTGAGCTATAGTTAAAAGGCCATAGACCCCCTAAAACCACTAGAGCATAACCGAAGCTGAGTCAGGGTACTAGTCTTTTCTGGTGTACCCATCCAGGAGGAGTTACGGCAATCAGCTAGGCATAACAACCTCAAGCCACGCAAAAGCCTATATCCCCAGGGCGGAACTAATGAGCAAAATATTTGCTAAATATCAGACGCTAGGGCTCTTGTAGAATGTTAAACCGTATACCCCACTAGCCGATGAAGACAAGGGGAATTTTTGTGCTTACTATGTGGCCAAGGGGCATCGCACCAATGGGTGTTATGATTTGAAGGAAGATATCCAGCAGTTAGTTAAAGAAGGCTTGCTTAAGGAACCTAGACTGTCTAAACAATATGTTAAGCGCAGAAGGGATCAACCTATGAAGAGGATGATAAACTTCTAAGCTTAATAAGGATAGCCAACTGAAACATACGGGAATGGATATCTCTATTATGAAAAGACTCTTATCCTATAGGGGGTCATTTTATTTTTGAACTTGCTTTGTGCTGACATTGTCACGAACAATATATGATGAAATGTTTTAGCTTTGATCCATCATTGTCTATGCAATCTCTAATTACCTTCATACACTTGAATGATGCATTGCATACGCACAATATTAAATGCAGTAAGTCTGAATGCCACAGGACATATGTAAAGTGACTTTGAAAATGACTACACTCTATCTTGAACGGTAAGGTATAGAAATGCAAAATGTCGAAGGAGGCGAACTCAAACTTCAGTCACTATCTCAAGTATCATCAACGGTAAGCACCCCACACAAGTTGGAAAATGTTTTGCATATGGGAGTGAATGATTTTCTTGTATGTGTTCCATCCATTTTTATTGTAAACACTATGTTTTACAAAAAAAAAAAACTTAATGCAATGAAAATCCTTTTCTCTCACCTACTTATGTGATGATTATTGTTATAATTTTGTGCATGCTCATGATTCTTTGTTAAGCATGTCTTACGTACATCACATTACGTTGCATGAGTTTTTCATGAATACAGTTGAATGGATTTAAGGGGTACTTATTCCATAAAATTTAAAATATAATGAAAATTGTTCCCACTATTCGTACTTACAGATATGGATCAAGCTAGTAGTTGTGAAGGATTGTGATGCCCTCAGTATTGGGGGAACTTGGCTCGGTAATCGGGAATGCTCTTATGCAACGCATTTGCATTCCAACATAAGCTGATATCTTTTCAAATGATCAGCAAAAATTGTCCTGTTATTCGTACCTACGAATACGAATCGGCCTAGTGATACGCCTCTGGCGGTAGTGCAAAACTAGCACCAAAGTGGCTCGCTAAAGGGCAGTGTACCCTGTCGCTGTTAAGTAATAAAATTCTGGTTAATATCAGGTATCGATCCCTCAGAGAAAGTAAACTACGATCACCAAACTACTAGACCTTCTAACGTGCTTGAGCTAAACAAGAGGTTGATAAAGAACTGAAAAAAAAATTGCTTGAAAAGTAAAATCTAAAATATGTGTACAATGATCAATTGACTATCTTGATTTGTAAAGACTTCAATTACTGGATTAAAGTAGTCGATGCGATTCCTGAATACTTTAACGGGGATGGTTCTTCAAGAAGGATAATAAGCAATCAAATATGACCTAAACTA